>JBBPBX010078595.1:1727-16586 GCA_038048925.1 Garcialebias charrua
GGGGGGGGTGTAGGTGATTATCTTGGGTTTTGACTTGCCAACCCATTTTTTATAATGACCTTTCTTAAGCATACATGCAACCTCACACCAAATTGGATGCCATCACATGGCAAATTTTTGAAGTTATCCAGCTCACAACGGTAACATATACTGTATATACACATGTATGTGGGCATCCATCTTGAATTTTTACACAGAAAGCCACATTTGGAAATGAACCTTTCGCCTTTCAGACTTTAAAAGAAAGTCCCAAAGGATTTTCCAACGTCCCTTAGAGCCAAGCTTCACATCTGCAGTGAACAGTGAAGAAGAGGATTACTTCAAACACTGTTTCTCTTTCACACTAAATAGGGCATCAGCTACAGTTTGACCACTGACTTTCCTCTCTGAGCAAATGCATGAATTTGCTTTTATAGACATACTTCCAGTTCAGAAGCAGTAATACACCTACAGCATGAGATCAGTGTGCCCCTGTCTCTCACTATCAATATTAATTAGCTTATTGTTACAAAGTCTGTTTGTTCTCAGTTCTCAGAAATTTAGTACAGTATATTTTAGAAGTATTTCAGTGCTTCCCCAGTGCAAGGATGGATTTATGCATTTTTCATTAGCAGCTCACTGAAGTACAATAATGATCAGTCATACACTTTATTGTCCTTTGAAGACCATAATTGTATTGTATTTTTCTTAAAATTAAACATGTACAATTAAATATAAACATCAATAAACACACATTTTTAAATGATCCCTTCATAAATCTCCTGACTAAAACACTATGTGCAATACTTATGAAATACCCAACCCACAAGAATCAGTTTGGCATTTGTGTTTTTATTTAAGAAAATTGAATAAATCATAGACCTTGAGGCCATGGTCAAAAAGTAATACTTCACTTCAGGGCTAATCCACCTTTTTTTTTAGAAGTCTTTATTCATTTCATAACAAAATTAAAATACATAACATAACAAATAACATATATTTAACTACAAAACATAGTATATATAAAATGAAAGGCAGCAGATGAAGAAAAAAATCTTATAATATCTGCTCCTTAGTTATCCAATAAACCATTCAAATAAACATGTTCAAAAAATTTGTCAAAACAAGTAAATAACACAAGCGATATTTCAAATATCTAACACTTTTCATGAAATACATTCACATATTTTTTTTAGCATATGGACTTTTACCAGTTTCTTAAATATTGAGATTGATTTAGCTTCCTTAACAGCTAACTCTAAATCGTTCCACAGTCTAACACCTTGAATTATGGTAGATCTTCCCTTCAAATGTATTTGTTTTTGACCTGGCAACAAAACAAGTAAATAACATTTATTCACACAGCAACTTTCTCAAAGAGAAAAAAAAACATTACAATGCAACTAAATGAAAAATAAGCAAAATCCAATTCCCTCAAAAATATATTTGTTATGAAATACTAATAACTTTAGGATAGATGACCTAAAGGACCAAGGTGAAATGTGTGAGGTTTTAGAAATAAACTCATGCGTTTGACCATGTAGAGCCCTTAACTTAACACCAAGATCTGAATGTATTCAGAATGTATTAAGTTGAAGAGAGAATAACGTGATATGTATGAATTTCGTTCATTTGTTCAAGTTAGAAGCTTTGCTGGAGCATTGCACCAACTAAAGAAAATCATAGACTTTTATGTTTAGAAAACAATATTATTATAATTTAATGCAAGGAGATACTTTGTACAAGCATGGACAATCATCTCCAATTCATGTTTTGACATGTTCCACCTTCTTATTTAAAATTTCAAGTAGAAAAGGGCCTTTTAAACCGGTGTTTGAATATGTCTCTAAATCTTTCTCAGTCTTTACTGGGAAGCTGAGTTTAAATGAAAATTTTGTAGAGGCATTTTTGTTTTCCTCTTTTGGCTGCTTCCTTCTTCAGGGTTCACCACAGAAAAACTAACTCGCACATATTGCAAATTGTTTTTATGCCGGATGCCCTTCCTGACACAATCACAGACTTCTGAGCTACCACAGCCCTCTGTGTGGAGCAGAGAGCTGGGCGCCCAGGGGAGCTGATGGTGGGGAGTTATTAAAGGTTTTTCTCAAGGGCCCAGAGTGGAGGAAGGTGTGGGTGTTTCAACTTTCCCACCCACATTTTGATGTTGTCGGCCCGGGGAGTCTAACCAATAACCTCCTGATCAAAGGCTCATCTTCTCTAACCTCTAACCAAATTTAATAAATGTGATTTTATAATGGAGGCATTTGTATGTTCAGTTTTATCACCAGCACTCACTGCCAACTCATGTTTATTGTAAAAAGTTTGTGCATTAAAAGAAAGTCGCATTTGCAACAAGGTGAACAGGAATTACTGCATCATTCCTATTCAAAAATGGGGCAAGTCTCCAAATGATGTGACGGTAACTGTGCTTGTGCAGTTGCTTTTCCACTTACTATTACCGAAAGTCATTTTTTTCCCTCTGCCATCATTTACTTTTTATTATTTAGAATTCTGTTTTTTCTATTACAGTTTCATCATCAAATGTTTTCTGTCCCATAAGGTGTTGTTTATTTATTTATTTTTTCCAATTCACTGACAGCATGTCACCGCCTGCAGAGCAAGAATGAGATTTTTAGAGTTCTTCAAAGAGTACACTGTGGACTGTATGAACATTTCTCTCTCTCTCTCTCTCTCTCTCTCTCTCTCTCTCTCTCTCTNATGTCACCGCCTTCAGAGCAAGAATGAGATTTTTAGAGTTCTTCAAAGAGTACACTGTGGACTGTATGAACATCTCTCTCGATCTCTCTCTCGATCTCTCTCTCTCTCTCTCTCGCTCTCTCTCTCTCTCTCTCTTTTAAACTATTTTGAAATATGTCAACCAAAAACCCAGGTGCTTTAGAAGTGTGGCATGCTGGCAAAGTGTCTCAAAGTTTTGTGGTTTGTTGGCATAGATTTTTCATTGAGTTTTTCTGTCCACGTGTAATGCAATGCACCCCAGGAGTTGGTTTTCCCCAGCACACTAATGAAGCGTAGCCATTATCCCACACAGAGACTGACCTGTCTGACTCTTCTCACTCTGTCAATATACCTTTTCACTTACAGCTCATTAGCGCAATCATAAATTATGCAGTCTTCCTGTTCTGGTGTGTAGGAAGTTGTGGGGTACTTTGGAGTTATTGTAGTTTATTTCCATTGAAGAGCATAAGCTTGAATTAAAAAAGTGTTCTTGATTGCTTTTATTTGCACCATATTAAAGGTCCACCGACATGATGTTTGAACTATGCATAAAATTGCTCAACATAAATATGTTGTATCATTCAACTATGTTCGTTTGTACAAGCAAAACGATAAATCAATTAAATTTTGATTTAAAAGTGATTTTAAACTTTGCGCCGTGTTTATTCACGGGAAATCCGATTACATGCGAATGCAACATCTATGACGTAGTATTATGCCTGGTCCCCACTGCACAACTCGAAACGTGCCTGCCGTCCCCTTTTGACCGCTTGTCAGGGTCCCACCAAACCACTGAAGACCGTCTGATGACGTACACTAGGGGGTAGCAGAGAGGAGGGGTTTAGCTCGTCTTCCGGGTTCAGTTGTTGTGTTAACTGCACCTCGGACGGTCTTTGATGAGATTAAAACGTTTTTTTTTATGTTTGGGGTGATCTACACTGGAGAGAACAGCAGCCTGTCAGCAGCAACTGTAAAAATGCCACGTTTCTTACCGGAGTTTGGTTCCAATTCATGGAGGGTCGATCCGGTAAGTTTAAAAAGTCCAAAAAAAGTCCCGTTGTGGTTGTGTAATCAGATAGCAGAGGCTCTCCCGACTGTTTGCCGGATGCGTCGAGCCTCCAGAGATCAACATTTGGGACGTCGGCGGCTCGACGGCTAGGTTGCTTTGGACGCGCGCGTGCCCGCGAAGGGAACTTGGGCTGCCGCCGCGCCGCTTCGATCACTCGAATCGCGCCGCTTCCCTGGTCGCCGTGACTCCACGCGTCTCCTCATAGACTTTGAATGTAAACCGGCCGCTTCAGCCGCCTGAAATCGGGGCAGTGGGTACCAGGCATTAGGCAGAGGGCTCTGGTATTGGGTATGTCTTTTGAACGCCCCTTTTACATATTAATGGCGGACAATTTAAAACCCGACGAATTTAGCAATCTAAGTGAAGATTTGAGCTATTTGTCTTCAGTTTGGGAAGCCGAAAATAGTTCGGGTGATGGAACAAGAAACAGCAGGATCTAATTTAGGTCTGCAGCCGTATGAGACTTACCGTTCAGGTGGAGCGAGGGGGGGTCCGAGTGGTGCAGCTTTGTTTTGTCCATTCTTGACGAAGTATTTCATCTTTTGGGAAAGTGAAAAGGCTCACTTGTTCACTGATGATATTAGAACACCCAAATGCAACACAACGTAACAGCATTTTTCAAGTAAAAAAAAAGGCGATCTGCAGGCGATCTGCAGACAGACGCAGACTGACAAGCCTAATACTACGTCACAGATGTTGCATTTGCGTGTAATCAGATTTCCCATGAATAAACACGGCGCAAAGTTTAAAATCACTTTTAAATCAAAATTAAATTGATTTATCATTTTGCTTGTACAAACGAACATAGTTGAATGATACAACATATATATGTTGAGCAATTTTATGCACAGTTTAAACATTTGATTTTATTTTATTTATTTATTCATTCATTTTATGATTAAAACAAGAAAACAATACAATACAAAAAAGAGAGAAAATATATATATATAAAATGAAAGGCGGCAGAAGAAGAAAACAATCTTATTTTTTCTGCCCCCTTTTCTCCAATAAACAATTCATATACACAACTACTTGGATTACAAAATAAATAATCAACTTAATTTTAACCTTTAAAAATAAACACATGATACAACCAACTCATGTAATTTCCAAAATAGTGAACAACTTAAATAATAATTACTACCCTCGGTGTCATACACAAACTTCCAAATTTCAACTCATTTAAATATATGTTTTTAACCGTTTAAACTTAATCATTCTTTTGAATGTAACCATTGATCTGACCACTTTAATATCAGACTCCAATTTATTCCATAACCCTATTCCTTCAATTATGGTAGATCTTCCCCTCAAACTAGTCCTAAAAGGTGGCTTCACAAATATATCTGTCCCCTTAAGATTATAATTACTCGTTCTTCTGACAAAATATTTCTGAATATTAGAAGGAAGTGCATTAGTTTGAGCTTTATACAAAATTATCAAAATATTATAATCAATTAAATCATAAAATTTCAACAGTTTTGTTTGATAAAACAAAATGCTTGAAGGATGATGAGAATTCTTTCTGGTGATAATTCTAATAGCTCTTTTCTGCAATATAAAAATTGGCATTGTAATTGATTTACACGCCGTACCCCAAACGCTAATACCATAAATTAAGTGTGGCACAAATAATGTATTATACAACAAATAAAGTGCTTTATCATTTAGTAAATCCCTAACTCTGTAAAATATCGCAATAGACCTCGATAATTTTGCTTTAACTGAACTTACATGATGTTTCCAAGACAATTTTTCATCAATAATGATGCCCAAGAACTTCGCTTCAGAAACTCTCTGAATCTCAGATCCATCAATTAAAAATGGAACATCAATTGATTTATTTTTATTACTAAAGATCATATAACTAGTTTTATCCAAATTTAACGTTAATTTATTAATTTTAAACCAATTCTGAATTTTTGCAAGTTCTGTCATCATTAATTTTAAAGTTTGTTGAATATTGTTACCACAACCAAAAAAAGTGGTGTCATCAGCAAAAAGAATGCACTTGAGGAGTCCTGATACCTGTACCAAATCATTTATATATAATATAAATAGTTTTGGTCCTAGTATCGATCCCTGAGGAACTCCACATGTTATAGTGCTGAGCTCAGATTTCACCTCATCCATCTGCACAAACTGTTTCCTTTTACTCAAATAACTACAAACCCATTTCAATGCCAATCCTCTAATACCATATCTATGTAACTTGTCAAGGAGTATATTATGATCCACTGTATCAAATGCTTTCTTTAAATCAACAAAAACACCCACACAATACTGCTTTTGATCCACCGCTGTAGTAATTAATTCCATCAACTCCATCAGAGCCATGGATGTTGAATTTCCTGTTCTAAATCCATATTGATTGTTGGTGAGAATATTAAATTTGTCAACAAATTGATCCATCCTGATTGCAAACAGCTTCTCCAAGATTTTTGAAAATTGTGGCAATAATGATATAGGTCTGTAATTATTAAACTCAGATTTGGAACCACTTTTAAAAAGAGGTATCACCTTAGCCACTTTCATGCGATCAGGAAATACTCCAGATGAAAAGGACAGGTTACATATATATGTGAAAGGCTTAATTACATAACCCATTATATTTTTTACAAATGTCATGTCCATATCCAGCCAGTCCTTAGATTTTTTGTCAGCAAACATGTTTACAATATTCATTATTTCTACAGAATCAGTTTTCTCCAGGAACATACTGTTAACATAACCCTCAATTAAATGATTTGTATTTTTATCAACTTTCAGTATTTTTGCAGCCAGGTCTGCACCAACATCCACAAAGTATTTATTAAATCCATCCATCCATCCATCCATCTTCTTCCGCTTATTCGGGGTCGGGTCGCGGGGGTAGCAGCCTAAGTAGGGAGGCCCAGACTTCCCTCTCCCCAGCCACTTGGAGCAGCTCCTCCGGGGGAATCCCAAGGCGTTCCCAGGCCAGCCGAGAAACATAGTCCCTCCAGCGCGTCCTGGGTCTTCCTCTGGGTCTCCTCCCGGTGGGACATGCCCGGAACACCTCACCAGGGAGGCGTCCAGGAGGCATCCTAACCAGATGCCCGAGCCACCTCAACTGGCTCCTCTCGATGTGGAGAAGCAGCGGCTCTACTCCGAGTCCCTCCCGGATGACTGAGCTTCTCACCCTATCTCTAAGGGAGAGTCCAGACACCCTGCGGAGAAAACTCATTTCAGCCGCTTGTATCCGAGATCTTGTTCTTTCGGTCATAACCCAAAGCTCATGACCATAGATGAGGGTGGGAACGTAGATCGATCGGTAAATTGAGAGCTTTGCCTTTTGACTCAGCTCTCTCTTCACCACGACAGACCGGTACAGCGCCCGCTTCACTGCGGACGCTGCACCTATCCGCCTATCGATCTCACGCTCCAGTTTTCCCTCATTCGTGAACAAGATCCCGAGATACTTAAACTCCTCCACTTGGGGCAGGACCTCCTCCCCGACCCGGAGAGGGCATGCTACCCTTTTCCGGCTCAAGACCATGGCCTCGGATTTGGAGGAACTGATCCTCATCCCGGCCGCATCACACTCGGCTGCAAACCGCTCCAGTGAAAGTTGTAAATCACGAACTGATGAAGCCAGTAGGACCACATCATCTGCAAAAAACAGAGAAGCGATTCTAAGGTCACCAAAACGGATCCTCTCAACACCTTGGCTGCGCCTAGAAATTCTGTCCATAAAAGTTATGAACAGAATCGGTGACAAAGGGCAACCTTGGCGGAGTCCAACTCTCACCGGAAACGAGCCTGACTTACTGCCGGCAATGCGGACCAAGCTCTGACACCGGTCGTACAGGGACCTAACAGCCCTTATCAAAGGGCCTGGTACCCCATACTCCCGGAGTACCCCCCACAGAACCCCCCGAGGGACGCGGTCGAATGCCTTCTCCAAGTCCACAAAGCACATGTAAACTGGAGAGGAGGGTCCGTCGGATAGTCGAACCTCGGATTCAGGAGGAGCAGTGTGGTTTTCATCCTGGTCGTGGAACACTGGACCAGCTCTACACCCTCAACAGGGTCCTGGATGGTGCGTGGGAGTTTGCCCAACCAGTTTACATGTATTTATTAAATCCGTTGACAATTTCATTTTTATCATTAGTTTCCTTGTCATTTATGACAAAATTTTGTGAATTACTATTTCTTACATGTTTTTTCACAACACTATTTACAACCTTCCATGTTGCCCTCATGTCCCCATGACATTTACTCAATAAATCACTGTAATATTCTTTCTTATGTTTCCTTATTATCCCCACTAGTTTATTTTTGTACCTCTTATATTTATCTTCAGCTTCTTGTGTTTTACTTTTCAAAAAAATAGAATACAAATGATTTTTCTTTCTACATGCATTTCTCAAACCTTTAGTCATCCATTTTTGATCCACAAATTTCTTTTTAGTATAATGGTTGAGCACACAATTTTTTTCATACAATGTTTCCAAAGTATTCATAAATTCATCATATGATTCATTAACATCTTCCACGTAAACATTATCCCAGTTTAGATTAACTAAATCATTTATAAATTTGTCTATAGCTGTTTTTGATGTATTTATAATTTTATTCTTTTTTGCAATTTTGATCATATTACTATGATATTTTTTGTAGATAGAAAAAACCGGTAAGTGATCACTAAGATCAGTCATTAGAATGCCACTAACCACATCCCCATTTATTGTATTTGTAAAAATATTATCCAATATTGTAGCACTGTGCGTAGTTATCCTTGTTGGTTTCGATATCAATGGGTAAAGGTTTAAAGTATGCATTGAGTCAATGAATGTACTGGTATTATAAGAATTTCTTAAACTCCCTAAATTGATATTGAAATCGCCACATATGAACATTGTTTTGGTGCAACCTTTTTCCAATACTTCAGTAATTTTATCAGTAAATGTATCAATGTTTGAATCAGGCGGTCTATAAACACAACTTATTATAATGTTTTTATCCTTATTATTTATAATTTCAATTGTTATCATTTCAATCACTTTGTCCTCAGTTATAGACATTTCATCAATTAGTTTACATTTTATTTCATTTTTAACAAAAAGGGCCACCCCACCACCTCTCCTGTTAGTTCTGTTCCTATAATATAATTCGTACCCATCAATGTAAACATTATTTACATTTTCATCGTTAAGCCACGTTTCTGATAATGCTATTATTGTAAATGTTGTTTTTAACTGTTTTAAATAATCTGAAATGCTTGAAATGTTTGTATTTAAACTTCTACTATTGAAATGAATTATTGATAGTCCAGGCTTGATTAGACGTATGTCGTTAAACTTCGTTTCATCATAATATTCACAGACATAATATTCAAACATCATGTCAGTGGACATTTAAGTGCTTTTAAAAATGGAATGGGATGCTCCTGCCTTACACCTGGTAGATTGGGGTTTGATCCTCAGTGAGAAAATCCAGTTTTTATTATTATATATGTAATAATATAGGGGTGAACAGTTTTACTGATTTACCCTTACACTAGATGTAAATTGAGCTGGGTTTAGACTGACACAAATTATCATCAATAATCCACGGGTTCTCTCTTTTTCAGACTAAATTATAAATCTGTGACTAGGTGATGGGATGTAAAAGGCATGAAACGTTAATTTATGTTGGTTCAGCAGGACTGAACCATTTATTTAACAGAATCATAAATTTAACATCATAACATATGTACAACTTGAGTGATCCATCCATCCATCCATCCATTTTCTTCCGCTTATCCGGGGTCGGGTCGCGGGGGTAGCAGCCTAAGTAGGGAGGCCCAGACTTCCCTCTCCCCAGCCACTTGGAGCAGCTCCTCTGGGGGAATCCCAAGGCGTTCCCAGGCCAGCCGAGAAACATAGTCCCTCCAGCGTGTCCTGGGTCTTCCTCTGGGTCTCCTCCCGGTGGGACATGCCCGGAACACCTCACCAGGGAGGCGTCCAGGAGGCATCCTAACCAGATGCCCGAGCCACCTCAACTGGCTCCTCTCGATGTGGAGAAGCAGCGGCTCTACTCCGAGTCCCTCCCGGATGACTGAGCTTCTCACCCTATCTCTAAGGGAGAGTCCAGACACCCTGCGGAGAAAACTCATTTCAGCCGCTTGTATCCGAGATCTCGTTCTTTCGGTCACAACCCAAAGCTCATGACCATAGATGAGGGTGGGAACGTAGATCGATCGGTAAATTGAGAGCTTTGCCTTTTGACTCAGCTCTCTCTTCACCACGACAGATCGGTACAGCGCCCGCTTCACTGTGGATGCTGTACCTATCCGCCTATCGATCTCACGCTCCAGTTTTCCCTCATTTGTGAACAAGACCCCGAGATACTTAAAGTGAAACTAAACCCTAATTTAACTTTTTTTAGCTGAGAAACTCACTAGAATGTGTTTAAAAGGTTTCATAGCACTATGTCTGTGTTAATTTTCATGAAATTGTTCGTATTAGTTTAAATCGGCAATATTTGGTCTAAAAACGTGTTTAGGTAGTCCTATGGGTTGAACAGAGGTTATTGCACCCTAATTTCCTTATTTGTCTACGATTCGCACAGTGACGTATTTTCGCAAGCTTTCGTCACGGACGTGGTTCAAGCAGAGCCAATCCCCTGCGGAGATGACACGGTCCTCCCTCCAGTGCATACCTTATATGGAGTGCTACATTTCACTCCTGAAAAGCTCTGCAACAAAGCATATTATAGTTTTCGGAATGGCACTAGTTATTTGTGTATTGTAACTTATTTATTTTAGGAATGTTTTTCACTTCTTCGAAACTGTCTGGTTGTATATGTTTTAATACAGTGCGTTAGAGGAGCAGTGCATGAAAGCCGAGTTGGCTCAGTGGTGTAGACACTGGTTTGAATACGGGAGACCCGAGTTCGATCCCCGGTCACGGAGTACTCTTTTTTTTTTTTAAGCCTTTTGTTTTGGATAGGTCAGGTGGAATAGATAAATACATCTACAGTACATGTTTATTCTTTGTTGTTGCTTGGTTTATGTTGTTGGCTACAGTTCTAGTTTGTTGTAGGTTGTTGCTGGAGGAGGCGTGAACGCAGGAAACCCCCCACCTCTTCCCCTCCTTTAGGTGGTGCCTCTACAGTCTATCGGAACGCCCATTTTGTTGAAGATTTTTGAATCTGGACTTGGGGAGGAGTTAAAGATCCAGAGGCCGTTCAGTGACACTTTAAACTCCTCCACTTGGGGCAGGACCTCCTCCCCGACCCGGAGAGGGCATGCTACCCTTTTCTGGCTCAAGACCATGGCCTCGGATTTGGAGGAACTGATCCTCATCCCGGCCGCATCACACTCGGCTGCAAACCGCTCCAGCGAAAGCTGTAGATCACGATCTGATGAAGCCAATAGGACCACATCATCTGCAAAAAACAGAGAAGCGATTCTAAGGCCACCAAAACGGATCCTCTCAACACCTTGGCTGCGCCTAGAAATTCTGTCCATAAAAGTTATGAACAGAATCGGTGACAAAGGGCAACCTTGGCGGAGTCCAACTCTCACTGGAAACGAGCCTGACTTACTGCCGGCAATGCGGACCAAGCTCTGACACCGGTCGTACAGGGACCTAACAGCCCATATCAATGGGCCTGGTACCCCATACTCCCGGAGTACCCCCCACAGAACCCCCCGAGGGACGCGGTCGAATGCCTTTTCCAAGTCCACAAAGCACATGTAAACTGGTTGGGCAAACTCCCACGCGCCCTCCAGGACCCTGCTGAGGGTGTAGAGCTGGTCCAGTGTTCCACGACCAGCACGAAAACCACACTGCTCCTCCTGAATCCGAGGTTCGACTATCCGACGGACCCTCCTCTCCAGAACCCCTGAATAGACCTTACCAGGGAGGCTTAAGAGTGTGATCCCCCTATAGTTGGAACACACCCTACGGTCCCCCTTTTTGAATAGGGGAACCACCACCCCAGTCTGCCAATCCAAGGGAACTGCCCCCGATGTCCACGCGATATTGCAGAGTCGCGTAAGCCAACACAACCCCACAACATCCAGAGCCCTAAGGAACTCAGGGCGAATCTCATCCACCCCCGGAGCCCTGCCACCGCAGAGCTTTTTAACCACCTCGGTGACCTCAGCACCAGAGATTGGAGAGCCCGACCCAAAGTCCCCAGGCTCCGCTTCCTCAGTGGAAGACGTGCCAGTAGGATTGAGGAGGTCTTCGAAGTATTCCGCCCACCGACTCACAACATCCCGAGTTGAGGTCAACAGCACGCCATCCCTACCATAAATGGTGTTGGTCGCGTACCACTTTCCCCCCCGAGACGTCGGATAGTGGACCAGAATCGCCTCGAAGCCATACGGAGTGATCTATCAGTTTCCTATAAATTTACTTCAGCAGATGAAATCACGCGTCCGTAACTCCTAGGTACAACAGAACAAGTAATGAGATGACATATTACTTTATATCTGTAGGCAAATATTTCTTAATGTTCTGGCAAGAATAAGTTTAAGGAGAAAGTTTAGGAGGAAGAATGCAAGGAAAGATAGGAGGGGTATTACCTTGATGTGAGTTTAACCAAGAACATGGCAGCTCCTTTGCAGTTTCCGCTCGACTCCGGTCCCGCTAATGAACATCAACGTTTTACCTGTGCGAAGATTCTCGATCTCTGCTCCGGTAAACTAGTCCCAGCCTTACGTGCACGGACCGTCCGTCCTGCTACAGTTTATAGGCTTCCAGCGTCCATCTTACAGTGGCTCGCTCAAGTCTGCATCCACTTCACCGAGATAACGACTACTAGTTACGGTTTTGGCTTTTCACGATAAAAGATTCCTTGAAGGAATTTAATTAAATTAGAGCTTATTAAAGCTCAGAGCGGACTTAAAGCCAGCGATGCTATGAGTCCTTAACTGATGACGCGTCATTAGCGTTTGACAGACTTTCATTTATCTCTTTGGAGAACCTCCTGGTTTAAGCTTCTCCAGCAGACTGAAGGGAGAAACAGGAAGTGGAACCTTGAAAAGGGAATTTGACCCAGTTTCATTCACTCTGTTCACTGGCTGTTCACCAAGGATTTGATTCATCATATGAAAAAGTGACCAGCATTGGTAACAGCATAAACCATGATCATACAATGCCAAGAGTTATTCTGTTAATTAATTCTGAATTAACACGAATTAAAGGAAGTTTCTTCTGAAATAATATGTCTTGATTCAAATTATTAAAATAAAACAGTGGTAAAGTGTCTCACTGAGAGAATCAGTGAACGGTGCTTCAATACAGTTCACAGAGATGTGAAAAGTTGTAAATCCAATTCAGAGATGAAGGTCTGTATCACTACATTTTCATACTTATGAAATCAAATGGAATGGTTGTGGTCCTGAAGGAGTTAGCATAAAATGTGCCATAGTAGAGGTGGAAAGAATGTCGTATAGGGTGGTGTGTCTGAAGGTAGAAGTAAAAGGTCTGATGCTAAATGCTGTCAGTGGTTATGTTCAACATGTTGGATGATGTGGAAAAGAAAGAGAAATTCTGGAAGGAGCTAGATGAAAGGAAATATAATATTCCCAGGTAGGAGATTGGAACAGACATGAATGGACATGTTGGTGAAGGAACCACACCGTACTGTGTCCTGGTTCATGCTCAGTAATCCAGGTAGATACATTTAACAAGGTCAAGTCATGTCCTCTGGATGGATTCTTGATTGTTGAAACGTTTCGTCTTTTATCCAAAATACTTCTTCAGTCTGAGATCTTGTAAGATCTTGAGTAAGAAGTCTTTTATCCAAAAGACTTCTTTAGTCTGAGATCTTGCAACAAGTGAACTAGCTATTCACATGCAAAAGGAGGACCATCAGCCTAAAGGCCCCGGCAGAGCTCTGTGTAAGGCAGTACGCCGCTGTACGCCATACGTACGCAGAGGCACAAGCGTAGCCCCGTAGGGCACGAACGCGCAAAGCTCAAATTTTACGACCGCGTACACAAGGCGCGTTGTCTCACAATAAACTGCCCGGCGCTGGACTGTTTTGTATGTGACACAAATGTATTAAATTCCCCTTCTTCATCCATGATCTGGACTTTTCTTTTGTTGTTTTTTTGCCAAAAGTCAAGTGATCGCATCGCTTCCTCCTCCGATGAGAAAGAAATGAATGAATTTGTCATGGGCGAACTAAACTCATGTCCAACGTGGCTGCAAGAGGTTCTAAATATTCCCTGGTGTTTTGATGTGCAGGACCAGCGCTCCCTGTTTTTATTTTATTTTTTTTTGAACTTTTTATTAACATATAAACACAGAAAACCGCTGCGTAGCCCGTGCCTTTTTTCCCCACCCGACCTGTCAATCAATTCAGTAGGCGTGTCAGCAAATGCCCAATCAGCGACCTCAGTTTGTCCCGCAGGTAAACGCTCTGCGCGCAGCTGCTCAAATTACGACAAGAATTTGGTGCGAAAACGCGAGCATTTAACGCGAGAACGAACGCAGAGCTGTGCCTGTGAACGCGTGCGCACAGAACATGCACGTAGAGCGGCGTACAGGCCGTACGCAGAGTTCTGCCTGGGCCTTAATGGTCTTCCTTTTGCATGTGAACAACTAGTTCTGGCTGTCAGCAGCAAATTGGTTGATCCACTATGATAAGGTGCTATTTATAAGACTGAGATTGTTGCAAGATCTCAGTCCGAAGAAGTATTTTGGATAAAAGCTGAAACATTTCAACAACAAGAATTCGTCCAGAGAACCTGACTTAACCTTGCTAGACACATATTGTCCTTCACCATATTGTTAAAGGACTACATAATGTATAGACTAGGTAACCTGAGGGAGATTTAGGACTGTAAAGTTGTGATAGGGGTGAGTGTAGCTAGACAACATCGGAGGGTGGTGCATAGAATGACTGTTAATGTGAAGAAGAGAAAATGAGTAAAATCAAAGAAGAAGATCAAATGGTGGAATGTGAGGAAAAAAGTTTGCGAGGAATTCAGAGAGGAGCTGTTAAAGGCGCTCGGTAAGAAAGAAATTCCAGATGACTGGGTTACTACAGCAACAGTAATTAGAGAGACAGGTTGGGAGTTGGTGGAATAGGGAAATGCAGGGTTATCCAGA
>JBBPBX010078599.1:0-16584 GCA_038048925.1 Garcialebias charrua
GAGACGAGCGTGGAGCCATCAGGCGTGGAGACGAGCGTGGAGCCATCAGGCGTGGAGACGAGCGTGGAGCCATCAGGCGTGGAGCCGAGCGTGGAGCCATCAGGCGTGGAGACGAGCGTGGAGCCATCAGGCGTGGAGACGAGCGTAGAGACTAGGGATGTCCCGATCCGATCACGTGATCGAAAACCGGGTCCCGATCACGTGACTTCAGACTCGACTCGACTCGGGCGTTACACACCGATCAGGGATCGGATATATATGTGTATATTTATTCTAAACACAAACGGGAATATTATATTAACTGTATGTTGAGTTACAGAGTCAAATTGTCTCGGAACAAAACATGCACAATAGTTTTGCAGCAGTGCCTACCGTAAAGCAGTGCCCGCTGTAAAGCGGTGACTGTCGTAAAAAAGAAGCGGAACGCGGCATTAACTTGAAGTGGAGGCAGCGATGTCTGTTGTGTGGAGATATTTTAAAGTGGATGACAAATGGAAAGTTCGTATTTCAAGAGAAGGTAAGGAAAAGGCTGCATTTAAACCTGATTAGGCACATCAGAAACAAACACCCGACACAATACACAGAGTTTAACCAGACGACGCAGCCGAAGACGAGCCAGCTCACGTTGCAAGAGACTTTATATTTAAAAACATACACTTCCTTCTGTGAAGCCACAGGAGGAGAGTTAAGGAGTGCTGTTCAGAAAAGCATGTTACTAGCCTTATTTTATAAAACGGACACTTTAAGTTTCTTATTTGTTTACATGCCTGCTCAGGTTCTGGTTCTGCTCAGGTTCTGGTTCTGCACAGGTTCTGGTTCTGCACAGGTTCTGGTTCTGCTCAGGTTCTGGTTCTGCACAGGTTCTGGTTCTGCACAGGTTCTGGTTCTGCTCAGGTTCTGGTTCTGCTCAGGTTCTGCACAGGTTCTGGTTCTGCACAGGTTCTGGTTCTGCTCAGGTTCTGGTTCTGCTCAGGTTCTGGTTCTGCTCAGGTTCTGGTTCTGCACAGGTTCTGGTTCTGCTCAGGTTCTGGTTCTGCTCAGGTTCTGGTTCTGCACAGGTTCTGGTTCTGCACAGGTTCTGGTTCTGCTCAGGTTCTGGTTCTGCACAGGTTCTGGTTCTGCACAGGTTCTGGTTCTGCTCAGGTTCTGGTTCTGCTCAGGTTCTGCACAGGTTCTGGTTCTGCACAAGTTCTGGTTCTGCTCAGGTTCTGGTTCTGCTCAGGTTCTGGTTCTGCACAGGTTCTGGTTCTGCTCAGGTTCTGGTTCTGCTCAGGTTCTGGTTCTGCTCGGTTCTGCACAGGTTCTGGTTCTGCACAGGTTCTGGTTCTGCTCAGGTTCTGGTTCTGCTCAGGTTCTGGTTCTGCTCAGGTTCTGGTTCTGCTCAGGTTCTGGTTCTGCTCAGGTTCTGGTTCTGCTCAGGTTCTGGTTCTGCTCAGGTTCTGGTTCTGCTCAGGTTCTGGTTCTGCTCAGGTTCTGGTTCTGCTCAGGTTCTGGTTCTGCTCAGGTTCTGGTTCTGCTCAGGTTGTGGTTCTGCTCAGGTTCTGGCCAGGTTCTGGTCAGGTTGTGGTCATGTTCTGGTATTTTAAGTTGAGCTGCTTATTTTAAATTAGACATTTATACTGTTGCACTAAACTTCAATGTGAAGAATTTTATTTTAAATCTTATTACTTGATTGTTCAATCTACCTCACAGAAGTACTCTGTTAAATGTTAAGGTAAATAAAATAAAAATGAAGGGACATCTGGATCTGTTTCTTTTTTTTCCCCTTCATTTTAAAAATGTATTTTAGAAGTATCGGATCGGGACTCGGTATCGGCCAATTCCTAAAATTAAAGGACTCGGACTCGGACTCGGGGCCAGAAAAACCTGATCGGGACATCCCTAGTAGAGACGTCATCAGGCGTGGAGACGAGCGTGGAACCATCAGGCGTGGAGACGAGCGTGGAGCCATCAGGCGTGGAGACGAGCGTGGAGACGTCATCAGGCATGGAGACGTCTGGCGTGGAGACGTCTGGCGTGGAGACGTCTGGCGTGGAGATGTCTGGCGTGGAGAAGTCTGGCGTGGAGACATCTGGTGTGGAGACGTCTGGCGTGGAGACGTCTGGCGTGGAGACGTCTGGCGTGGAGACATCAGGCAAAGAGACGTCTGGCGTGGAGACATCAGGCAAAGAGACGTCTGGCATGGAGACATCAGGCAAAGAGACGTCTGGCGTGGAGACATCAGGCGAAGAGACGTCTGGCGTGGAGACATCAGGCGAAGAGACGTCTGGCATGGAGACATCAGGCGAAGAGACGTCTGGCGCGGAGACGTCTGGCGAAGAGACGTCTGGCGAAGAGACGTCGTCGGGGACGTCTGGCGAAGAGACGTCGTCGGGGACGTCTGGCGAAGAGACGTCGTCGGGGACGTCTGGCGAAGAGACGTCGTCGGGGACGTCTGGCGAAGAGACGTCGTCGGGGACGTCTGGCGAAGAGACGTCGTCGGGGACGTCTGGCGAAGAGACGTCGTCGGGGACGTCTGGCGAAGAGACGTCGTCGGGGACGTCTGGCGTCGGGACGAGAGTCGAGACTTCTGGCGTCGGGACGAGAGTCGAGACTTCTGGCGTCGGGACGAGAGTCGAGACTTCTGGCGTCGGGACGAGAGTCGAGACTTCTGGCGTCGGGACGAGAGTCGAGACTTCTGGCGTCGGGACGAGAGTCGAGACTTCTGGCGTCGGGACGAGAGTCGAGACTTCTGGCGTCGGGACGAGAGTCGAGACATCGTCGGGCCTAGAGACATCAGACGTGGAGTCATCGAACGTAGAACGCTATCGAAGTGGAGACCGGTAGCGCCCTCTGGAGCCGGAAGCAAGGCGGCAGTGCCCTCTGGAGCCGGAAACAGGGTAGCGCCCTCTGGATGAGAGACCACTGGCCAACAGGAAACATGAGAGGTGTCCTCCTGGACCCTTCCAAGACATGCTGGAGCTGCAGGCACCAGAAGACCCGCTGCAGGTTCTGGATGACCCGCCAGTGCAGGTTCAGGAGCTGTAGGTTGAAAACCAGGTGCAGGAACAAGAACTGAAGAGTCTGTAGGTCCTCTCTGCCATCGATCCCTGCCACGACGGCGACGACGCGGTCCAGGACCAGATCGGGAACCCTCACTTGGTTCAGTTCCCTCCACAGCACCGGAGAAGTGAGGGGAGTCCGTCAGGACCCCCTCGGGACACGAGACATGAGAGACGTAACCTAAGACCCCCTCAGAGCAGGACAAAGCAAGCGCTGGAGAACCAGCCGGTTCAGGGCCAGATGACCTCAGAGTCCTTACTCCAATTAATATCTGTTCATATTCTGGAAGCTGGTTCAGACCAGGTTGAGACAACATAAACTTCTCAGCGAGGGAAAGAAGAAAATCAAAACAGTCCGGGTTATTCTTAGCAGAGGTGATTAGATTGTCTAAAGTCTGAGTTATTTGGATAAGTTCACTGGGCTGAAATTGGTGTGAGTCAAAGGGAGCGTTTCTAGGTGAAGGTGAAGTGACAGGAACCTCTATCACCCCTGAAGGCTCTCCTAGGGCGACCTCTGCTGGAGAGACCGAATAGTGTTCAGTTGACTGACCTGTGTGCTGGCCCCCCTTCATCTGGTCACTAGATGAACGGGGAGATGAGTGAGCGTCATGAAGACCCGCCCCCGTGGGGACGCTGTGACCGGGTTCATCGAACCGAGCTGGAAACGCTGCGAGCGACGGTGGAGCGTCTGTGTCCACCCTCACCGGGAACCTAGGAGGTGAGGCCATGGAACGCGCCCCCACCGGAGCGCTGGAGTCGTGCCCAAAATGCTCGGACTCGCTGGACCGAGCCCGATCAGCTGACCAAGACGGAGGTGTAGGTAACCGCTTCCGGGTCTTTCTTTTTCCGCTCCTTTGGCGGCGTGAAGACTGGGGAACAAGAGGGAAACACAGTTCGTCGTCATCCTCACCCGAGGTCCACCCGGAAACGAGTGGACATGGAGAAAAGCCGAACTGGAGAGGGACGTCATGCGGTCCTCGTGGAGCTGAAATCCACCACAACGGAAGACGGTCACGTCCCTCTGCGTGGACTCGAGCGAACAGGTAGGCGAAACGTTCCGTCTGCTGGGCTTTTTGTTTGGTCGCTGCATAATGTCACGGTTTCACTCAGAGCACGTTAAACCCAGTGGCGCAGACGGAAACGCAGGAGGCAAGAGGTTGAAAAATAATACTTTTAATAACAAATAAACAAAGCTGTCGTGGCAGCAAAATACTCACAGGAGCTGTGGCGAGAATCATAAGGATTTACCAGACTATGCAGCGACAAAAACAGACTGACAGGCAAGGCATATATACTGCAAACCCCCGACCTACGACTCCACCGACCTGCGAACCACGGGACCTACGAACGAGCCAAAGTTGAAGAATGCCATCGACGTACGGCAGAAAATACGTGACCTACGAACGAACCAAGTCAAAATATGTAATCGAGCTACGGCAGACTGGATGCACGACCTACGAACGAGCCCCATTACAAGTATATAATCGAGCTACGGCGTAACTGCGTCACATACGGCAATCGGCGAGGTGGGGGAGGGGATTGCCTTTGGCTGTTGCTTGTTGGGCATGGGCGTGACACTGCGCATGACAGTGGAAAATTACCGCCAGCGAGAGGGGGGGGCTGGGCTTCTGGCGGATGTACACACAGCCGCAGTGCACCTGGCGGCGGAGGGATCCGTACAGGTAAAGCGGTAACTATTTAAAGGGCTGCGGCCATTTTGTCCCTCGTGGGTTAGTTACGGCGATTGATGAGAAGAGACATACGAACGAGAACGAAGAAGAACAATGACAACGAGAGAAAAAAAACAACAAACAACGTACGAACAGGTACTGTAATAAATTTAAATTTACAGTAGCAGTTTTAGACTAAAGCCCGGTGCAGAGCTCCGCGCTGGACCGAGTCCCGCGCCAGCGCGCGCGCTGCGCGTGGGAGGTTCACAGCAGAGCATAGCGTGAGCAGCGTGTGTGCTCCAACAGAGCTCTGCTTTCTTCTTCGTTCTCTGTGAGCGGAGGGGGTCAGTTCAGTCCCCCTCCGCGTGCAGCTGATTGGTCAGACACCGCGCTTCGCGTAGGCGCTCGTAAAATTGGAGCTTGGCGCGCTCGCGTGAACGTTCAAAGGGCTTGTGCAGCGGCGACCTCACGGCGTTCACACAGCGGGGCGCCGCGCTCGCTCAAACGCGGAGCTCTGCGCCGGCCTTAAAGCGAACGTTAGCACGTTAGCATTCATTTTAATTTTTGCTCCTTAGGAATTAGCACGTTAGCTAATTTTCGACGGGTCATCGAACGGGCAGGTACGGTCCAGTACTAAATGTACTCAAAGAAATATTTTTAGACGAAAGCAAACGTTTGCATTGATTTGTGAACGTTAGCATTAATTTTAATTTTTGCTCCTTAGGAGTTAGCACGTTAGCTCGTACGCTAATTGTTGAAGAATGGCTCCGAAGAGACCTGGAAAGTCCGCGGACGCGGCAGAGGGGAAAAAACCTCGCAGAACGATCACGCTGGAGACGAAGGCAAAAATAATAAAAATGTCTGATGAGGGCATGACACCCTCAAAAATTGGAGAGAGGCTATCGTTACCGAGGTCGACTGTGGGGACGATAGTGGCGGACAAAGAGCGCATTTTGCAACAAGTGCGTGCTTCAGCCCCCATGAAGTCCACCATAATCACTAAAAAAAGGACGGGTAAAATAGTTGAGATGGAAAGGTTGCTTGTGCTATGGCTGGAGGACAACACGCAACGCAGAATACCAGTTGGCATGTCTGTGATTTGCGAGAAGGCAAGGATGATCTATCACAGGCTGCTAGAACTAGGGACGAGTGGGGGAGGTGCAGGGGAGCAGGGGGGTGCGGGGGGGCAGGGGGCTGCACAGAGCGATCAGGGTGAAGGGACGTCCTCCCAGAGCGATCCGGGTGAAGGGACGTCTTCCCAGAGCGCAGGAGGAGGGACTTCAAGCGCAGGAGGAGGGACTTCAAGCAGCACATCAGGGGAGTTGGATGGACCAGAGACCTTCAATGCATCTAAAGGATGGTTTGATCGTTTCAGGAAAAGAAACAACTTCCACAACATCAGAGTCAGGGTGAGCATTTAATTTCTCATTTTTATTTTTTAATAATGCAGGTAGTCCACGAGTAACGATTTTTTTTTTCAATCTTTTTTCCCTTTTATTACAGTGTTACAACAGCTTAACCGTGTCATTTTGTGTGCATTTAAACAGGTGAGGCAGCAAGCGCTGACCACGAGGCAGCTGAGGCATTCCCAGCAGAACTGGCTCAGATCATCAGGGACGGCGGGTACACTGCCCAGCAGGTGTTCAACGTGGATGAGACAGGGCTGTTCTGGAAGCGTTTGCCAGACAGGACCTACATCAGTAGGGAAGAACGAACCGCACCCGGCCACAAGGTCGGCAAGGAGCGTTTGACCTTGCTGGTGGGGGGCAATGCTTCGGGTGATTGCAAACTCAAGCCGTTGTTGGTGTACCAATTTAATAAACCCAGGCCCTTCAGTGGTATTGATAAATCTACACTTCCTGTTTATTGGGCGTCTAATAAAAAGGCTTGGGTGACGCTGGAAGTTTTTAAAAATTGGTTCACCAACAACTTTTTGCCAGAAGTCAAGCGTTTTTGCACTCTCAAGAAGATTGCCTTTAAAGTCCTGCTGGTCTTGGACAACGCTCCAGGACACCCCCCTGCTCTCACCGACTTGGACAGGCATGTGAAGGTGGTGTACCTGCCTCCCAACACCACCTCTTTGATCCAGCCAATGGACCAAGGGGTTATTAGTACGTTTAAGGCGTACTACCTGCAGAGTCATCCGTGCCGCTTTGGAGGCAACCGAGAAGTCTGAGACCCTCACACTGAAAGACTTCTGGCGCAAATACAACATCCTTGATGCTGTGCACAACATTGGCCACTCCTGGCGTCGTGTTACTCAACAGAACATGTGCGGAGTCTGGAAGAAGCTCTGTCCAGAGCTTGTTCAGGGGGTACACGATTCCCAGGAGGTGGACCGTGTAATCGAGGATGTTGTGAGGATGGGCAGGTCACTGGAGCTCGACATGGACCAGGACGATATCCAACACCTGCTGGGTGCATCAGGAGAGGACCTGTCCCCAGACGACCTGATTCAGCACACGTCCCGGATGAGGAAGTGGAGGTGGAGGAGGAGGTGGAGGTCATTCCTCCGACCTTCACCAGGCAGGAGATGGTGCTGGGCTTTCAGGAACTCCACAGCTTCCTGGCGAGGATGGAGAAGCAGGACTCCGATTGTGAGAGGTTCGCCAAGGTCCGTCGGGGTGTCCTCAATGAAGTTGCGTGTTATCAGCAGATCCTGGATGACAAAAAGCTTGAAAAGGTGCAGAGCAGCATGCTGCAATATTTTACAAAGGTCACAGCACCGCCTCCAGGATCTGCTGGTGCACCAGCTGAAAGGCCATCCAGTCCTCCTGCAGAAAGCCAGGAGGAAGCCATGGACAGCCCACCCTCTCCCCAGTGAAAGACGCCCAACAACCGCCCCCCCCCCTGCTCCCTCCCTCCAGGTACAGTACGTACTGTAATGAAATGTTATTTTTTGGAGTTGTCATGTTACACACATTAATTTAATCTGTTACTGTCTCTGCTTATGTTCACAGCCTACTACACCTTCCTCCTCCCCCTCCTCTCCACCAACTCCACCGTCCCATCACTGACCTGCCCACCCTCACATTCCAGCACAGCAACGTCAGAAAGGTACAGCAAAGACATGTTAATTTCTTATAATTTATTATTTTTGTTTTAACTTACATCTACACCTACTGTAATCATCACCTCTCTCTCGACAGCCTCCAAAGCGGCACGTCCCCCTGGTCCATCCACACATCTGCTACGCACCACACCACACACGTAAGGAGAAGTTGTTGTTGTTGTTGTTGTTATCAGCAGGTGTTCACGTCTGTGTGTGTGTTTGTGTTTCAACAGCTCCACTTGCTGCTTCGCCTCATGGAACAGCGTCAGGTACCACGTACCGTGCTCCTGCTGCTCTGCCTCCAGCCTCCTGCCTGTCCTCCAGCCTCCTGCCTGTCCTCCACACATGCACCACACAGGTAAGGAGAAGTTGTTGTTGTCTGTGTTGTTGTTCTCTGCAGGTGCTGACGTCTGTGTGTGGTTGTGTTCCAACAGTTCATCCGCGTGTTGCTCCACCTCATGGATGAGCCGCTGGTGCTGCCTGTCCTCCAGCCTGCCTCTGGTGTCCTGCATGTTGCCTCCATCCATCACCTTTGTGTCGTTCTGCCTAAATGACTGCTGCCAAAAACCAAAAAAACTTCATGTGATGCACAGACCTGCTCACATCAGGACCACAGACCTGAACTGACACCTGCCTGAACTAACAGCTGGCCTAAAATGCTCCCAACATTCATTGTTGAGCAATGGCTAAGCAGTTCCATCAGATGCAGGTTTGATCATGAGAAAAACATCTGTCTACCTACACTTCAGTCAAAGTAAGGCAATTTTGTTTCATTTTTCTGCTGCTTCTAGCTTTTTCTGAGTTCATGGACTTCTTTCTCATGCACATGGACACTCATCAACGCACTGGTTTCAAAAACATGATGGTTGCAACATGTTTCTGATAGATGTGATGCTGCTGATGGATTTATGGATTCATGTGTGATTGTTGACATCATTTTGCTGATGGGAGTCCCTGATTTGCTGCTGTTCTGATGTTAAAAGCTGCACTTTGAGAAGTGTTCATGTGTGATTGTTGACATCATTTTGCTGATGGGAGTCCCTGATTTGCTGCTGTTCTGATGTTAAAAGCTGCACTTTGAGAAGTGTTCATGTGTGATTGTTGACATCATTTTGCTGATGTGAGTCCCTGATTTGCTGCTGTTCTGATGTTAAAAGCTGCACTTTGAGAAGTGTTCATGTGTGATTGTTGACATCATTTTGCTGATGTGATTTCCAGCTGATTTCCTGCAGTTCTGATGTGAAGTTACTGATGTACAGTTACTGTGTGTGTTTATGGATGAATGTGTGGTGTAATGGTTTAGATAAGTGTTTGTAAATAAAGTTCTGTGCATGTTTATGGCCCAGTATGTCAGTCTCATGCTGTTAAATGTGTGCGCGGCGCACCGTTAGCGGTATTTCCGCGACCTACGAACGGAATAACGACCTACGAACGGGACGCTATTTTCACCCCCTAGCTACGACAGGATCGAGCTTCGAACGGTTCTTAACTCCCTAACTCGTTCGTAGGTCGGGGGTTCCCTGTACACAGACGAGACAGGAGACAATCACAAAACACCTGGGAATGATTAACAAGACAGAGCAGGGCTGGGAGACTAAAGCTGAACATGAAAAGTAACTACATGACGTTGACTAAGAGGGCAAAACATGAAGACTAACTAGAAGGGACACTAAATAAACAAGGAGACTAAACCAGAAGGGAAACTAATAAACCAACAGATCAGAAACAAACTAACAGAAACATGGAGACTAACAGGAGGAGACCTAAGAGTGATTGAACATGTGGACAAAACTAGAAGGGGACCAGAACTGAAGAAGGGGACCTACAATAACTACAGAAAAACATCATGAGGAGAACAGACAAGACTGAGAAACTAGACCTGGTAAACTAAGGGTAAATAGACATAAAGACTGAACTAGGAAAACTGATCAGGAACTATCTAACATGACCAACAGGACGAGCCATCCTTACATTTATTTGTAACAGAAGACGTTTCGCTTCTCATCCGAGGAGCTTTAAATGTAAGTGGAAGTACTGTATTGCTACTGTTAGACTATTTGTTTTGTTGATCATTTAAACTAATATGTACTTTGCAAACATACTGTAGTTATATCTGTGTTCACTCCATGCAAAAGTATTTGTCTTACCCAAAATGTTGTTCACTGAAAAACATAACACCAAATAATGTTTCAGTTCTTTGTTTTAAAACCTGCTGTTCCTGTCTTGGTCAAAACTGACCACATCTATTGTTTGAAACTGTCTGAACCTGTTTTGTTGTAAACTACCCACCCACTAAGTGAATAAAAGGCTGAGACAGGCATTTGCCAAGCGGACTTCGTTCTCAGCCTGTTTTATAAGACGATTTCCAGACTTCGCAAAGTTCTATACCAAATGGTAACTCTTGTTTCTTGTGTGATTATTTGTTTAGAAGCTGCAGGATTTGATTGAAACCCATCAGTTACATAAACACCTTTTAAGACACAAGACTGCAAGTTTCATAAAATCATTTCATTTCCTCATGTTTGGACCAACATATTGGGCATTTCTAAAACGTGGCATACATGACAAAATAACAGTATGTTTCAACGTTCATGCTCAATAATCCAGGTTAAAATCCAACAAAGTTAAATCAGGTCCTGTGGATGCTTTGTTTTAGTTGAAACGTTTCATCTTTCATCCAAACAACTCCTCAGACTGATGAAGTTGTTTGGTTGAAAGACAAAATGCTTCAATGAAAAGAAACCGTCCAGAGGATCTGACTTAACTGTGCTGGAGTGTAACAGTAGATTTACCCTGATGCATGCTCAATAATCCAGGTAGAAAAATCCAAAAAAGCTAAGTCTGGTCCTCTGGACATTCAAAAAACAAAACAAAACAAAGCAAAAAAAACTGTAGAAACGTTTCGTCTTTCGTCCGAAAGACTTCCTCAGTCTGAGAAGCTGTGTTCAGCTCAGTCTTATAAATAGCACCCTCCCACAGTGGATCAACCAGTTGGCTGATGACAGCCGAAACCAGCTGCTCACATGATCAAGGAGGACCATCAGCCTGACGATGGATCGTTAACACCCTGATGGTTGTTTGCTATTCACAGAGGGCTGAGTGATACTAGCAATAACAGCATTGTAAGTGGGGGACAGTTGAACCCGGAGGCCTCCACCTCTGTTTAATGATGGACGGTTTCTTTTCACAAAGATGGCCTCCTTTACTCCTCTCTCAAACCATTGTTCCTCTCTATCAAGGATGTGAACATCTTCATCCCTGAAAGAGTGACCGCTGGCCTGGAGATGAGTGTAGACTGCAGAGTCCTGACCTGATGATGTTGATCTTCTGTGCTGGGCCATCCTTTTGGCCAGTGGCTGTTTAGTTTCCCCGATGTAAGACTGATCACAGCCCTCCTGACACTGAACAGCATACACAATATTACTCTGTTTGTGCCGGGGGACTGGATCTTTGGGATGAACCAGTCTTTGCCGTAATGTATTTTGGGGTTTAATCCCTCTCTTCTTTACTGATGTTGGAAGGTGGTGGTTTGGCATTACTGAGACAGACTGAAACTTTGACTGAGTTGTTCTGCTTCAAATTCTTTAATTTTGTTGTTACGGATGGCTGACTCAGTGGCTATGATCATCTCCACCACTGGAACTCTACTTGGTGCCACTGCAAAGTTTAGTCCCCTGGTAAGAATCTCTGTCTCCGGCTGGGTGAGCTGTCTGTCAGATAAATTCTTCACCCAATTTTCTGTCTCCCTGGCATGTAGCTGTGTAGTGGAGTGTTGTCTTACACTGAATGTGTTGTTATTAGAATTGTGATGGTGTTGACGAGTTATCAGTAAGTTAAATTTGTTTTGTTGTCGAGTCTTGGACTTGACATGCTGTGCTAAGCGTGCCTTATCTGTATAGTCCATCACTTGCTGAAGTGTGGTCTGATCTAGGAACGTTAGGGTTAGAATTAGAATTTGAAGCAGAACAACTCAGAGGGTTAGGGTTAGGGTTAACCCAGAACAACTCAGAGTCAAAGATTCAGCCTGTCTCAGTAATGCCAAACCACCACCTTCCAACATCAGTAGAGAAGAGAGGGATGCACTCACCACTCTTAAGGCCCCAATATACCTGTTTCTTTTGCCTCACGCCGCTGGACTGGAGTGAGCTGCGCACAGGCAGTTATATTATACTCTGTGCAAGCGCAGGTCTCTGGAGTGCAGGCTACAGGACAAATTGAGGTCGCTGATTGGTCATTTGCTGACACGCGAGGCAATTTATCAACGCGAACGTGTAGGCGTAGTAAAATTTGAGCTTGGCGCGTTCACGCCCGCAATCAAAGGCTTTTGCCGCGGCGCTCCCACGGCGCCGAGCGGCGTGAGGCAAAAGAAACAGGTATATTGGGGCCTTTAGCAAAGACAAAAACATCATAATTCTCCCAGTAGACAAAGGAAGGTGCACAGTGATTTTGAACCAGAAAGACTATCATGAGAAAGTTATGTCACTCCTTAGTGACTTAACCACTTATGAACCGCTGAAAAGAGATCCAGGAAGTGGTTACAAGAAGAAGTTGATAGATTGCCTGAAAATTTTGAAGCAGGACAAGGCTATTGACAATATTCTGTACCACAGACTGTACCCAGGGGAGGCCACGCCAAGTCTGTATGGTTTACCCAAAATCCACAAACAAGGTGTACCTTTAAGACCAATTGTTAGCATGATTAACTCGGTCACTTACAATGTTTCCAAATATCTGGCATCTGTACTCATCCCTTTAGTTGGCAGCTCAGAACACCACATACAGAACACCATGGACTTTGTGGATAAGGTGAGGGATGTCATCATGGAGACTGATGAAACAATGGTCTCTTTTGATGTCACATCACTCTTTACGTGCATTCCTGTTGATGAAGCAGTAGAGGTGGTCTGTTTAAGGTTAAAATCAGACACCACTCTGAGCAACAGGACCACACTTTCCACAGAACAACTGTGTCAACTCTTGAAACTGTGCCTGCAGTCAACCTACTTCACATATGGGGAGCAATATTATAGGCAGAAACATGGGTGTGCTATGGGGTCTCCAGTTTCTCCTATTGTTGCCAACCTGTACATGGAGGAGGTAGAAAAGAGAGCTTTGACATCCTTTTCAGGGAGACCACCAAGTCATTGGTTCAGGTATGTTGACGACACCTGGGTTAAAATTAAATCTCAGGAAGTCCAACATTTCACTGATCACATCAACTCTGTGGATAAATATATCAAGTTCACACGAGAAGATGTAAGAAATGGCAGGTTGGCTTTCTTGGACTGTGAGGTCTCAGTTTCTGATAGAGGAAATTTGCAAACTGAGGTGTACCACAAACCCACCCACACAGACCAGTATTTACAGTTTGACTCCCATCACCCTCTGGAACACAAGTTAGGAGTCATCAGGACTCTGTACCACAGAGCAGACAGCATCCCCACTAACTCAGGAGCCAGACAGAAGAAGAAATCACACACAAAACAGGCTCTAGAGCAGGGGTGTCAAACATGCAGCCCGTGGGGCGCATCCGGCCCTCCAGGGGGTTTTACGCCAAAATTACACTACTTGCGGTCCGCTCCGCTCCGCAGGTCGCAGCTGAGCATCTCAAACTCCAATTTCCACTACCTCCGCTCAGCTCAGGTCCGCCTGCATGCGCCGCTCCTAGACGCATGCGCGGGATTTGCGGGATCGCGCGATAAATCAAGTGATAAATAAGTAAGTCAGAACAAAACAATTCATTCGGTGGAAGAAGGAGAACAACAGTAGAGACTGCTGCCTTGATCTTCTCTCGTAAATGAGCGACAGGACATGGTTTGAGCAACAGGAAGTGAGGTATTACATTTTCAGAATAAAATACTTTATTTATTTATTTCTTGTATTGCGTTTGTAGGCGTAGTCATAAATGATAGTTTGACAGCATTTTTGTACAAATAAATCCGTATAGAGCTAGGATTAGTCCGCCCGTGGTGATTTTATTTTGTAAATACGGAAGTTGTGCTCGTTCCTTTTCCTGTTGGTGCGACGTAATCTTCAAAAGTTGACTCCGGCACAGCTCCGGCGTCCGGCAGAAATAGAAAAATTTCTAATTTTGACGGACTGCCGTCCGCTCTCCGCAGCTCGCCGCCGCCGTGCGGAGCCAGTGTAAACTCTGTCATTGATTATAATGGGTGCGTATTTGCTGCGGAGGTCGGACCGGAGCGGGGCGGAGCCGTAACGCATGTGGTGTAATTTTGGCGTTAGTCGGCCCGCTGATGAATCAGAATTATTAAAAAAAAGAATAAACGCTATTTTCTTAAAAATATGCAGTTCCTATGTTGTCCGCCTTAGAGGCGCTGTGTTTTAGTCAGTTCCTATGTTGTCCTACTCAAACCGGCTGCCTCTAGGACCCAGGGGCGCTGTGTTTTAGTATGGGAGACGCAGCAGATAGCAAGCGGAGGCTCTGCTCTTTTTCCCTGTCTTCGTGTGTGCAGCAAGTGTTCCTCCTGATGTGAAACAGTACAAAAACAAGATTTCAGGGTTGCTGAGGGAGTTTGAGAAACAATTTCAGGTCTTTAGAAGAATAATTACGCACACGTCTTAAAAGATGGGCCGAGTGCACGAAGCCGCATGTCGGCACCGCTACAAAGGCGAACTCAAGACAGAATTTGCAGTTTTTCTCTCACCACTCACCATCAGAGCTTCTGTTCTCACTAATGAACATTAATAAAACAGCTACGCTCAAAGCTCAATTTATGTGTTCACAATTGCTTCCTAGATGTGGAAAATGGATTTAAAATTCATTCATTTCTAAATTTTGATGGGTTTGATGCATTTTTAACATGCAGGAAAGTGTTTTAACAAAACTGTGTTTTTTGTTTTAATGTCCAGAGGACCAGACTTAGCTTTTTTAGATTTTTCTACCTGGATTATTGAGCATGCATCAGGGTATTTAACAAAACAGTTGACTAAATGTTTTAAAACGTGCAATCACTGATCAGTTTTTTAATGTGTAATGTTAAACTGAGTAAAAGTGTAAAAGGACAATTAATTTAATGTAAATATTTTTATAATTTATTTATTCTTTGCACTAATACAAAGAAAAAAAGTGGACTTTTGGAATGAGTATACTGGTCTGGCCCCCTTGAGATCAGATTAAGCTGTATGCGGCCCCCAGATCAAAATGAGTTTGACACCCCTGCTCTAGAGAAATGTGGATATCCTAACTGGGCCTTCCTGAAAGCAGAGAAGAAACCCAAACAGGACTCTAGCCAGCCATCAGGTGAAAAGAAGGAACCCAGACCCAGACCAGTGGTCATTCCGTATGTTGCGGGAGTTTCAGAGACATTGAGACGTTTATTTTCTAAACACAACGTCCCAGTGGCTTTTAAACCCCAAAATACATTACGGCAAAGACTGGTTCATCCCAAAGATCCAGTCCCCCGGCACAAACAGAGTAATATTGTGTATGCTGTTCAGTGTCAGGAGGGCTGTGATCAGTCTTACATCGGGGAAACTAAACAGCCACTGGCCAAAAGGATGGCCCAGCACAGAAGATCAACATCATCAGGTCAGGACTCTGCAGTCTACACTCATCTCCAGGCCAGCGGTCACTCTTTCAGGGATGAAGATGTTCACATCCTTGATAGAGAGGAACAATGGTTTGAGAGAGGAGTAAAGGAGGCCATCTTTGTGAAAAGAAACCGTCCATCATTAAACAGAGGTGGAGGCCTCCGGGTTCAACTGTCCCCCACTTACAATGCTGTTATTGCTAGTATCACTCAGCCCTCTGTGAATAGCAAACAACCATCAGGGTGTTAACGATCCATCGTCAGGCTGATGGTCCTCCTTGATCATGTGAGCAGCTGGTTTCGGCTGTCATCAGCCAACTGGTTGATCCACTGTGGGAGGGTGCTATTTATAAGACTGAGCTGAACACAGCTTCTCAGACTGAGGAAGTCTTTCGGACGAAAGACGAAACGTTTCTACAGTTTTTTTGCTTTGTTTTGTTTTTTGAATGTCCAGAGGACCAGACTTAGCATTTTTGGAACAGTAGATTTAGTTCAGTGCTCTAATGCTCATCAGCTATCAGCTTAATGCAGTTTTTTGTGTAAAACCTGCTCCTTTTTGCCATAACTCTTAAATTTGACGAACGGAGGGAGAAACTCTCACTCAAAGGCAGGCGGTGAGTTACAGACAGCGGGAAAACACAAACCACAGATTGTGTTGGTGATGGACTGATGCTTTTGGTGTTCAAAAGGCTGGATAAAAGAGGGAAAACGGCAGTGGTAGACACAGGAGGGGGTCTTAGAGAGAGGAAATATTTTGGACTGAAGGTAGAAAGACATGAAAAGCAAAGTACAGTACAGCTGAGGCGTTTGACAGCGCTCCACTTGAAGTGAATTTTATAATGAACTGTAAAACCCAGGTTCACTCTCTTTCTGTTCATACACAAACATGTCGTCGATCAGAGAAACTTCAGCACAACATGATTTATATCACGGTGCATTTTATTTCAAGGTTACAGAGCAAAACTGGAGATGATGTACAGTATTGTCCTTGCATTTTTCTGCTAAATAGGTCAAAATGTTCAGTAGCACACCGATGAATGTGCACAGATTTGGGATCAATTAAAATTATTTCATAAATTAAGAATAAAATGCTTTAATTTACACGTGTGAGTGACTCCTGATCAGGGTAGGAAGTAGAAGAATTAGGAAATGCTCCATTCCAGAGAACACAGTGGAATAGAAGCAGAGCAGCATATGTTGGGATTGAATGGTCAATCGATGAATAACCCAGAGCGCTGTTTTTCAGTGCACACTGGCAGGCATTGTGCAGT
>JBBPBX010078600.1:0-16584 GCA_038048925.1 Garcialebias charrua
AGAACAGGAAGTAACTATTTTAACACAACTTTTAAAGACCGTGTAAAGTGAATTTCAATATTTTCTTCAATAAACATTATAAATGTCATAATTGTAATCTTGTAAATGAGTAAAAAGTCTCAAAATTGTAGCTCAATTAATTTTGGAGTTATAGATCAAACTTTGTTTAAAGATATGTCTGCTTCAGGATTTTTTAGGCGTGGTTTAAATGTGACCGCGTTTCGTCACGCGGTCTAAAGCCCCACCCCCTGCAGCTCCAGCCGTATAAATTCGTTCTTCGCATCGGTGGAGCCATTCACTCGCGAATCGCAGATAGCATCAGATAGCAATAGCATAGATATTTTGTTCATTGTTAGCTAGCTAATCAATTATGCCTCGTTCCTGCATCTTCCCTGGATGTCGCAATGGTCAGGGCACCCGCTTGGTGACTTTATTTAATTTATTTTATTTACTTGATCTCTGCTGCTGTCAGCCGCGGACACACAGAGTGGACCTCACGTCCCCCGCGCGCAGCCACTGACACACAGAGTGGACCTCACGTCCCCCGCGCGCAGCCACTGACACACAGAGTGGACCTCACGTCCCCCGCGCGCAGCCACTGACACACAGAGTGGACCTCATGTCCCCCGCGCGCAGCCACTGACACACAGAGTGGACCTCATGTCCCCCGCGCGCAGCCACTGACACACAGAGTGGACCTCATGTCCCCCGCGCGCAGCCACTGACACACAGAGTGGACCTCATGTCCCCCGCGCGCAGCTGCTGTTATGTATCTGGTGATTTCACATTGTGTGCTCACATTCTAAGAAAATAAAAAGTTTGACGAATATTTTGCTGACAATTGCTTTTCACTGGGCTGCCACCTTACCGTGGTGGAGGGGTTTGAGTGTCCCAATGATCCTAGGAGCTATGCTGTCAGGGGCTTCATGCCCCTAGTAGGGTCACCCAAGGCAGACAGGTCCTAGGTGAGGGACCAGACAAAGTGCAGCCCAAAAACCCCTATGATGAGTACAATTAATGGACTAAGTTTTCCCTCGCCCGGACGCGGGTCACCGGGGCCCCACTCTGGAGCCAGGCCCGGAGGTGGGGCACGCTGGCGAGCGCCTGGTGGCCGGGCTTTTACCCATGGAGCCCGGCCGGGCACAGCCCGAAGAGGAGACGTGGGTCCCCCTTCCCATGGGCTCACCACCTGTGGGAGGGGCCAAAGGGGTCGGGTGCAATGTGAGATGGGTGGTGGCCGAGGGCGGGGACCCTGGCGGTCTGATCCTCGGCTACAGAAGCTGGCCATTGGGACATGGAATGTCACCTCTCTGGTGGGGAAGGAGCCTGAGCTAGTGTGTGAGGTTGAGAGGTTCCGACTAGAAATAGTCGGACTCACCTCAACGCATGGCTCTGGCTCTGGAACCAGTTTCCTTGAGAGGGGTTGGACACTCTTCCACTCTGGAGTTGCCCCTGGTGAGAGGCGCCGAGCAGGAGTGGGCATACTGGTTGCCCCCCATCTTGGTGCCTGTACGTTGGGGTTCACCCCGGTGAACGAGAGGGTAGCCTCCCTTCGCCTACGTGTGGGGGGACGGGCTCTGACTGTTGTTTGTGCCTATGCACCAAACGGCAGCTCAGACTACCCACCCTTTTTGGAGTCCTTGGAGGGGGTATTGGAGAGTGCGCCTCCTGGGGACTCCCTTGTTCTACTGGGGGACTTCAACGCTCACGTGGGCAATGACAGTGAGACCTGGAGGGGTGTGGTTGGGAGGAACGGCCCCCCTGATCTGAACCAGAGTGGTGTTCTGTTATTGGACTTCTGTGCTCGTCATGGATTGTCCATAACGAACACCATGTTTAAGCATAAGGGTGTCCATATGTGCTCTTGGCACCAGGACACCCTAGGTCGCAGTTCGATGATCGACTTTGTTGTCGTCTCATCTGATCTGCGGCCGCATGTCTTGGACACTCGGGTGAAGAGAGGGGCGGAGCTGTCAACTGACCACTACCTGGTGGTGAGTTGGCTCCGATGGTGGGGGAGGATGCCGGTCAGACCTGGCAGACCCAAACGTATTGTGAGGGTCTGCTGGGAACGTCTGGCAGAGTCTCCCGTAAGACGGAGCTTTAACTCCCACCTCCGGGAGAGCTTTGAACACGTTCCGAGGGAGGCGGGGGACATGGAGTCCGAGTGGGCCGTGTTCCGCGCCTCTATTGTCGAGGCAGCTTATCGGAGCTGTGGCCGCAAGGTTGTTGGTGCTTGTCGTGGTGGCAACCCTCGAACCCGGTGGTGGACACCGGCAGTGAGGGATGCTGTCAGGCTGAAGAAGGAGTCCTATTGGGCCTTTTTGGCTTGTGGGACCCCGGAAGCAGCTGATAGGTACCGGCAGTCCAAGCGGCATGCGGCTCGGGTGGTTGCTGAGGCAAAAACTCGGGCGTGGGAGGAGTTCGGAGAGGCCATGGAGAATGACTTCCGTACGGCTTCGAGGCGATTCTGGTCCACCATCCGGCGTCTCAGGGGGGGAAAGAGGTACGCGACCAACACCATTTATGGTGGGGGTGGCGTGCTGCTGACCTCAACTCGGGATGTTGTGAGTCGGTGGGCGGAATACTTCGAAGACCTCCTCAATCCTACTGGCACGTCTTCCACTGAGGAAGCGGAGCCTGGGGACTTTGGGTCGGGTTCTCCGATCTCTGGTGCTGAGGTCGCCGAGGTGGTTAAAAAGCTCCGCGGTGGCAAGGCTCCGGGGGTGGATGAGATTCGCCCGGAGTTCCTTAGGGCTCTGGATGTTGTAGGGTTGTGTTGGCTTACGCGACTCTGCAATATCGCGTGGACATCGGGGGCAGTTCCCTTGGATTGGCAGACTGGGGTGGTGGTTCCCCTATTCAAAAAGGGGGACCGTAGGGTGTGTTCCAACTATAGGGGGATCACACTCTTAAGCCTCCCTGGTAAGGTCTATTCAGGGGTTCTGGAGAGGAGGGTCCGTCGGATAGTCGAACCTCGGATTCAGGAGGAGCAGTGTGGTTTTCGTCCTGGTCGTGGAACACTGGACCAGCTCTACACCCTCAGCAGGGTCCTGGAGGGTGCGTGGGAGTTTGCCCAACCAGTTTACATGTGCTTTGTGGACTTGGAGAAGGCATTCGACCGCGTCCCTCGGGGGGTTCTGTGGGGGGTACTCCGGGAGTATGGGGTACCAGGCCCATTGATATGGGCTGTTAGGTCCCTGTACGACCGGTGTCAGAGCTTGGTCCGCATTGCCGGCAGTAAGTCAGGCTCGTTTCCGGTGAGAGTTGGACTCCGCCAAGGTTGCCCTTTGTCACCGATTCTGTTCATAACTTTTATGGACAGAATTTCTAGGCGCAGCCAAGGTGTTGAGAGGATCCGTTTTGGTGACCTTAGAATCGCTTCTCTGTTTTTTGCAGATGATGTGGTCCTACTGGCTTCATCAGTTCGTGATTTACAACTTTCACTGGAGCGGTTTGCAGCCGAGTGTGATGCGGCCGGGATGAGGATCAGTTCCTCCAAATCCGAGGCCATGGTCTTGAGCCGGAAAAGGGTAGCATGCCCTCTCCGGGTCGGGGAGGAGGTCCTGCCCCAAGTGGAGGAGTTTAAGTATCTCGGGATCTTGTTCACGAATGAGGGAAAACTGGAGCGTGAGATCGATAGGCGGATAGGTGCAGCGTCCGCAGTGAAGCGGGCGCTGTACCGGTCTGTCGTGGTGAAGAGAGAGCTGAGTCAAAAGGCAAAGCTCTCAATTTACCGATCGATCTACGTTCCCACCCTCATCTATGGTCATGAGCTTTGGGTTATGACCGAAAGAACAAGATCTCGGATACAAGCGGCTGAAATGAGTTTTCTCCGCAGGGTGGCTGGACTCTCCCTTAGAGATAGGGTGAGAAGCTCAGTCATCCGGGAGGGACTCGGAGTAGAGCCGCTGCTTCTCCACATCGAGAGGAGCCAGTTGAGGTGGCTCGGGCATCTGGTTAGGATGCCTCCTGGACGCCTCCCTGGTGAGGTGTTCCGGGCATGTCCCACCGGGAGGAGACCCAGAGGAAGACCCAGGACGCGCTGGAGGGACTATGTTTCTCGGCTGGCCTGGGAACGCCTTGGGATTCCCCCGGAGGAGCTGCTCCAAGTGGCTGGGGAGAGGGAAGTCTGGGCCTCCCTACTTAGGCTGCTACCCCCGCGACCCGACCCCGGATAAGCGGAAGAAGATGGATGGATGGATGGATGCTTTTCACTGACCTCTTTGGTTTCCTATATTTTTATCTGGAGGTTCAAATGAGTAGGGCTGGAGAACTCCTATTAGGCTGCCAGCCTTCGCGAACATCTTCAGGGGGCAGGACACGGGGGCAGTACTGCGCTGAAACCACGCCCACGCGCTGACACGCCCCCAGCGTTTCAGACCAGGGCACAATTATGTTTTTTCATTATTTTTGAGACTTAATTTTATAAGGAAAACAATGTTTTTAATCAGTCAGATTTATATGGGTGATTAATAACACATATTTATGCCATGTGACAAACTCAAAACACACATTTAATTTCACTTTACACTGTCTTTAATGTCAAATCTCTGACATCTTACAAAACTGTTGTTTAGAAAAGCATTTTATTAAAAGCTAAATGTAAAACCATTTCTATGTTCTGATCTCTTTTTACTTTCTTCTTGTGTCCATCTCTCAGCAGCAGCCCACCTAACAAACATGGCACAGTCATCAACACATTGTTATTGCAGTGTGCCATGTTGTTCCAATAATTAACCAAAAACACCATATTTGAGTTTCCACGATTTTCCTGTGGACAAAGAAATACGTTTGATACACTAAACCCATGCTGGGAAAAAGAGAAAAAACAAACAAAAACTTTTGGATGGATTATAAGAAAGAAAATAGAAGAAGTTCAGGTACACAGTTTAGAAATAAGTAAACATCTACCACTGTCAGTTTTACCACCCTGGATTTTACCAACAGAAACAGTAGACAATGACACTAATGGGAAGGAAAAAGGACAAGACATACATCATAGATTCACATACAGCACAGACCTACATAAACAGTAATTATCAGTACATTCAAATTTATACAGATGCATCAAAAATAAATGAAAAAATAGGAATAGCTTTTATAATACCGGAATTTAAAATAAAAATAGGAAAACGAATCACCAACGACTTGTCAGTATACACAGGAGAGATGTTAGCAGTTTTATTGGCGGTGGGTGGAGGAGGTAAAACCATTAAAAACAATAATCTGTTCAGATTCAAGTTCAACATGATTAAGTTTAAAACACAATCATTCAGACAGTAGACCAGACATATTACTAGAAATACTCCATACATTATTCAGAACACAAAGAATGGGATTAACAATAACATTTTTATGGGTACCAGCACACATTGGGATAAAAGGAAACGAGACAGCAGATAAGAAGGCAACTCAAAATCAGATCAACTTCACAGTAAAAACATGTAAATCAGAGGCAAAAAGTATTTTCAAACAAAAACTGAAGAAAGAATGGCAGAAAAGATGGGATGAAGAAAGAAAATGAAGATGGTTTTATAGGACCAAAAAGACAGTAGGAGAAACAAGAACTGTAAGAAGGAGCAGAAAGGAGGAAAGATTAATAACAAGACTAAGATTTGGACACGTACGGGACTTAATTATTCATTATTTCAAATAAAGAAACACAATACAGGCAAATGTGAGCATTGTATGGCAAGCCCTTTTAACATTAAATCGTGAAGTCTGACTATCCGTAATTACATTCTAGATATCTAAAAAGGACTTTTGACTAGTCACAATTACATTTTGACTAGTCAGAATGTTAATTTAAGATATCTGTATTTACATTCTGACTAGTCAGAATAGCAATTCAAGATATCTTAAAATGAATTTTGACTAGTCAAAATGTAATTAAAGATATCTTAAATGACGTCACCCAATTCGTCATTTAAAGTGTCAGACATCCATAATGACAATTCAAGATATCTCAAACGTAATTATGACTAGTCATAATGACGTTTTTAGATATCTTTATTAAGAAATTACGCGTAGGACCCGCGGCTGCCACTTAGCTGTTCAAACAGATGCCTGCACAATTTTGGGTGGCTGCAGTGGCGCTAGCTGTTCTGGACTAAATTGTCAGAAAATGTCACAAGTGTTAGCATTAGACAGTGAGGAAAATGGCTGAGTTTCATCTGTTGTTTTTGTTCAGTTCCTGGTTGTTCTTGAGGGGCAAGAAAACAACCTTATCTGTCCTACCATGCTTTACTACAGCCTGCTGGAGTCACTGTCTTACCTGAGCAGATTGGCTGGGGGAATCCAGAGGACATGATTTAACGTTTTTAGATTTTCCTACCAGGATTATTGAGCATGCATCAGGAAAACATATTTATTTCTGTTTACTTAATTTCATATTTATGTTCCAGGTTGAAGGCAGCAGTCCTCTTGTGTAGGTTGTTCCACTCGTGTCTCGTGCATCATCACAGCTTGTGGGTGAATTTCTGCTCGTTACATTGAACCATCATTAAATATTTTAGTTGACTGACCACTGGAAAGCCTCAGCCTTGGCTGAATATTTAAGAATCAGTATTGCCTCCATTAGAATTAGTTTTTAACTTAGTGTAAATAAAATGTATATTGTATCTTGGAACACAGTCTCCTGTTTACTTGTAAACAAACCCAAGTGCCTTTTCTGTGTATAAATTATGTCCTTGGGTGAAAAGCCTAAGGTGCCGTTGCAGTAAGTTTATAAAATAAAAAATAACATCCAAGCTTGTCACATGTATGTAAACTGTTCTAGTGTTATGTACTTTATTTTAAAGTTTTGAATTATTTTAAACATTCTTCAATTAAAACACACTTGAGCAGCATACTTTTTATTTATTTATTATTATTTGATTGAGTTGAATTGCAAGGAAAACAAGTATAATTTACAACAAATCTAGTAAAAACAAGAAAAAAAACTAACTTTTTAAGTTAACAATTTATAACTGATATCTATAAACTTATAGTGGATTATAGATATTTTTCCCAAATTATGCAATTTCATTTTAAAGAAATTGGCACGTTTTTGTATTTTTCATGAGTAACAACTATTTACAGTATTAAATTAAACTATTTACAGTGATTCACACAGCTTGAGACTGAATATTAAAAATACGAAGGAACAAAAAGGTGATTTGTACATTTTATGATACTGCATTGATATAAACACATTGATGGTGTTGAAGTAAAACATGTCCAGTTTAGACTTCATCTGATCAACCAATCATCAATCAATTCATCACGCCATACCCGTTCAACAGTTATTGTTTAGTGGACCCCCTGACCATCTGAGCTGCCAGTGCTGTGGCAGCAGACTCCTCCTCTGCAAGCAACACAGAAACAGCTGGCAGTAAGCCTTGGTTGTCGAAGCTGTACCCCTGCAGAACATCTGGACTGCTCCTTCGTTCTGGCCTGTATTTCATCTGACACTTGCAGAGAATGAAGATGCAGCTGACTGAGTGTGGGCACAAAATACATGTTGGGAAGACTATGCAGCATCGAAGGAAGAGCAGGGAAGTCTGGAGCCATGTGGTGCAGAATGATACTACGCAGGACATATCAGTTGGGCACTGGTTAGACACCAGTCCACCCTGTGGCACAGGCCCACATCTGGATGGTACCAGCTCCAAAGTTGACAGACCATCTACGACAAGAGCAATAAGTGTTTGAGACTCCAGCCGGTGTAGTTTTCCTCCTGATGCCAGGATGTCAGGATCTGGACGTGGTCCTACAAACACACAAGTGACATACCCGGTAATCACAATAAGTTTTGACAAAAGAAACGTACGGTGCAACAGGCATAAAAACATTAACTCAGAGGTTATACCTGTGTACGCTCTGTAAAGCGTGGAGTGCAGACATCTTTTCCCCACAGTTCTGGGCTTTCGCACCACCACCACCATCTTGCTGGCAGGTTCAGGATGGATCCCCTTACAACATAAAAATATGTCAAATAAACTTTTAAATAAATATAAAGGGACAGGTGAACAATTTGGTAGGACACTGTTGGACTGATTTGTGAGAGTTAAAAAAAAAACTTTATTTATGATCTGTATTCACTGGTTAACTGGACATCATTAACCTCACACAGTCTTCCACTGGTACATTTTCATCTTTAAATCACTTCTTGGTCTGCTGCCCTCATACATCTCCTCCTACATGTCTCTGTGTGAGTGCAGCTACAGCGTGCGCTCTCAGGACATGATTACCTGCAGTGTTCCGTCAGTGAGGACTGAACTTGGAAAAAGGGCCTTCTCCTACTCTGCTCCTGCTTCATGGAATATCTTACAAAAAGATCTGAAGCTCTCGACCTTCACTTCTCTAAATGGCTTTTAAAATCTGTTGGAATCCTGGCAAAAACCAATGCAGACGTGTTCCTGTTACTGATTACTGCTACTGATTTTCTACATCCATTTTATAATGTTTTTGTTAAATATTTTGTTTTTAATTTTGTAAAAAAAAATCTGTATTTCTCTTTTATGTTTGTCTATTGTTGATTGTTTAAGGAAATGTCTACTGTTACTGTTGTCATCATTCTTTAGTTTGTAGCAGGTCGCTCTTGTAAATGAGTCCTCGAGGCTCAATGAGATTAACCTGATGAAATAAAGGTTGAATGAGTGATATAACAGAAAAGGATGTGTTCCACTCTTATTTTATTTATTTACCTTTGTTCTTGGTCTGTGTCATCTTTGTACAGGCCCACATCTGGATGGTACCAGCTCCAAAGTTGACAGACCATCTAGGACAGGAGCGATAAATGTTTGAGACTCGAGCCGGTGTAGTTTTTCTCCCGATGCCAGGATGTCGGGATCTGGACGTGGTCCTACAAACACACGAGTGACATAATCACAATAAGTTTTGACAAAAGAAACAGGCATACAAACATTAACTCAGGTTATGTTCGCTCTGTAAAGCGTGAAGTGCAGACATCTTTTCCCCACAGTTCTGGGCTTTTGTACCACCACCTCGCTGCAGGTTCAGGATGGATCCCCTTACAACATAAAAAATATGTCAAATAAACTTAGAAATAAATAAATGTAAATGAGCAATTTGGTAGGACACTGTGGGACAGATTTGTGAGAGTTAAGATTTTTACGTAACTTGCAAATACTACTACAGTACCGGTAACTGATAGTGGTTGAGCCTGCATTTTTGATACCACCATTTATGATATAACAGAAAATAATGTGTTCCACTCTTATTTTATTTATTTACCGGTACCTTTGTTCTTGGTCTGTGTCATCTTTGTAAATCTCGAGTTCAGGCCAGTGCAGGAGGAACATTTGGCAGCTTAAAAAAAAAAAGAAGTTGTTACAATTCCTTTATCAGCTGCAAACCTACAGAAATAATCTAAGAAATCAGCTTTTTCTTTTTCAACACCCAGTGAGATCTAAAACAGATCAGAACTGTTTTGAGCACACATATATATATTAATGCTTGTTATAACATATTTAGCTTTAAACAAGTAATAGACTGTATATATTGATTCACTTAACACATCATTTATAGAGTATACACAGCACGCTACACACACACAGAGTGATGGAAAGTAACAAAACCTGCAAAGTGCAGCTTTGTTCTCTTTTAGTGATATTTCTTTATTTCTGTTAAGAAGAAAGCATTTGAACATTACATGGACACAAACATATTTTTGGCACTAATGGAACCTCATAAAAAATACAATATACATTTTTATACCATATCTGTCTCAAATATTCCAAATAATTTATCACATTAAATTGGGCTTTTTTACACTGTTTGTATGTTGCAGCAGGAGCTAACGGTTAGCTCGCTAAGCTAGCTTCGTTTTTTCTTACCTTGAAAGCTGTGTGTCTGCTACTTCCTGTTGTAGTGAAAAAGACGTCGGTTTTAAAAAGTCTTCTTGTTGTAAAAAGTCTTCTTGTTGCAAACAATAAATCATCCGTGTTTTTAATTCATGTCGAGCACGAGCTGCTTGGTACAAACCGTGTTAAAAACACAGCAGGCGTTGTGTTGGACAGACCTGACATGGGTCCTCCTGACAAGATTTAGCGGACCTATTTCCGCCTGCGTAAAACTGTGTCATTGTGACTAGTCAAAATTATAATTCAAGATATCTCGTACGTCATTCTGACTAGTCATAATGTGAATTCTAGATATCTTAAATAGAAACGCCGTCTACATGATAAAATATTTAAGATATCTTGAATTCATTTAAAGATATCTTAAAAGGAATTTTGACTAGTCATAAGTACAGTTCTAGATATCTGAAATTGATTTATGACTAGTCATAATAGCTATTTAAGATATCTTGAATTACATTTTGACTAGTCATAAATACATTTTGACTAGTCATAAATACATTTAAGATATCTTAAATGATGATGTAATTTAAGATATCTGTAATTGTAATTATGACTAGTCAAAACTAAATTTGAGATATCTTGAAAGCAAATTATGACTAGTCAAAATTAACTTAGAGATATCTAGAATTGTATTTACGACTAGTCAAAATTCATTTCAAGATATCTTAAATTGAAGCCTCCATTCAACTCAATGGAAAATCTGACGTCATTTTGACTAGTCAGAATGTAATTAGAGATATCTCAAATACGAATTTTGACTAGTCAAAATGTAATTCAAGATATCTTGAATAGCTATTATGACTAGTCATAATTCAATTTCAGATATCTGGAATTGAAGTGCCGTGAATCCGATTTAATGTTAAAAGGGCTTGCCATAAGCATTGTGGACAAGATGAAACATTACAACATGTTCTACAGGAATGTCAAAAATATGAACAAGAACGTAAATATATGAAGAGAGAATTTGAAAAGATAAAATAAAAGTTTAACATAATAGAGGCGCTGCAACATAACTTAGAGAGCAAACATATCCAAATTATAATTAGATATTTTAAGAAAACAAAGTTGATTAATAGAATTTTATAGTTTAAACAGGCATACACATAGAACCACACTCCATACCAGTGGTGGCGGTAATGCACACCTTCAGTTTCTTGCCAACCGCCATTAAACATCATGAAGATGAAGAAGAAGAAGAAGTAGAAGAAGAAGACTGTCCTCTTCCGCCCTCTAGCGGATATTTTGTAAGTCACATTGTCAGACCGACAGACCCCCGAGAAGCTTTCAGTTTCGATCGTAAATTTTTCAGTTGTTTATCTTAAACCTGACGTCTTTCTACATTTCTGACTTAACAAACGTCAAAGTTGAGCTAAAACAAAACCTGCGCTGTCGCTTTAAATCTGCACACTATTTGGCAGGAAGTTAGCCGAAGCTAACAGTTAGCCTACGGTAATCATGAATACGAGGTGAGGAGCAGAAACTGGCGAAGAAGCGACGAGTCAAAACACAGTTCTTGCTCGTTTCAAACCCGGGGTGCCATTTAAACAAGTAAACGTCTTCTTTGTTGTCTTTACAGCGTGTTTACGGGTTTGTTCATGAATGTTTGTTTCGTTAGTGGTGGTCGCGTTGTCAGCTCAGGGTGCTAGCATCACTTCAGACACTCCAATAAAACATTAAGCTGTAATTTATTAGCTCGGATAAAACCGTTTTTCAGTCAGTCAGTCGGTGTATATATATTTAATGCTGCCGTGGCTCAGGTTATTTCATCCCGTGTGCTTCCATAAGACGCTTACAGAAGCTTTATGACTCGCAGTTTCACACACCTGTTTGTAAACTCACCTGTAATCCACCATACCAGCTTATTTAGGCACTTTAAACACCCACAAGACCAAAATGCTGTACACATAAGCCACTAAAACCTTCAAATGTTGTTTCCTCCTGATAAATGTCACAATTATTACATGATTTGGGGATTAACCTACAGTTTATGTCAAATACTAGTAAGAATAAATCAGTATTTTTCACAAAAATGAGCAGTTTTTGTGCTGTAAAGTCGAAATATATTTAATATTTTTACACATACCGTCACAGGACTCATTGTAAAATGTGAAATTATACCTAAAAATTGTTATCCTGATTATGAAATGGTGCAGCTTGAAAGAGTTTACTCCAGTTATGTTGCTAAAATGCGGGTCCACTGTCAATGTAATCAAAGCACTTGGCTGAAAACAAATGGAAGTCTTGTCACTGTAGGTAAACAAATATGACTGATTAGTTTAACTTGTTTTCAGTTGCTTTGGCTGTTAGGCTACATAAACACATGCGGTACTTGGCATCCAAGAACATGTTTTGCTTACAAATTGTTAGACGCATTAATTAATTGATTGATTTGAGAAAAAATATTATGCAGATCTTGTTTCTTACTTTGTAATACTTATTAGTTTTTATCAAGTCCTTTTAAACTTTTCTGGTTTGGATTTTCAGTTGTACAGTAGCTACTACACCGGACAATAAAAATAAAAAAAACCAGTCCTATTTTTACAGCTCAAAAATGTCAATTTTTTCTTAACTTTTTTATTTTTTTACACACGAACGTGAACTGTCAGGACAAATAAAGAATTTAACTGAGAGAAAACAGCGTAACGTCTTCTGTGAACCACTTAAATTTGCATTACAACATCACGTTTTTGTCTTTATTACAGAAAGATCAATAATAATAATGTCCTTTTCTGTCATCTGTGTATGTTTCCCATACACAAACGAAATTCGTCTCTGCATTTAACCCAACCACCACCAGGTGGTGCAGTGAGCAGCCATAGAAAGCGCCCGGGGAGCTGGAGAATTAGTGGTCCACAGTTGGATTTGAAGACTAGCGAAAGGCAGCTATGGTAAGTAGAAATAATAATTTAAAAAAACTGTTGTGAAGTTGTTCAATTCAGTTGTGTTGAGTCTTTTGATGTTTTATTTTACTGCTCAAAGTTAAAATTGTTGCTTTTCCATCCCAAAAACTGCCTCTCCAGAAACGGTCCATCAAACCAGAGATGGATAAAAACAAATCCCAGTTTTGTTTAATGTCAGTTTGTCATTTGCAGCAGACTGTCCTCCCACAGTTCCTCCTCTCTGTTTCAGTCTTCAACGGTGGATCTGAAGACCAAAGAAGAGAAGGATGCAGAGCTGGACAAACGAATCGAAGCCCTGAGGAAGAAGAATGAAGCTTTGGTCAAGAGGCACCAGGTGTGTAAAACATGACCCTCACGTGTCTGCGTATCAACTCAGAACACCAGGAGTTTATTAGTGACTTTGTATTTGGTGACTGATTTTATTTCATAAAATGTAAATTTTTCTCACACAAGAATGGTAAACCAGGGCTCTACTAAGAAACACAAAATAACAAACATAAGTTTAAAGTTTTAGTATCTAAGAATTGGTTCAGATATTTACAGAAAGGATCAGAATTTGCAGCTTTTGCCTGAAATTGAACCTGCTCCAGATCTGGGTGTGTTCGGGAAAAGAGATCACAACAATAAAAGCACCGCTTCCCTTTAAATTAGGAACAACAACAAAAAAAGTGAAAAGACTTCAGTATGTAGGTGATGATACTTCTTTGATCTCTTAGCATTAAAAACACGTTGTAAATCCTGATGAACAATCAAAAAAGAAAGATGGAATCTGAATTTACTAAAACATCTTCTCTCGTATTGACGGTTAAATGTCTTTAAAGTTAACTTGTAAGCTAAATCTGTGTCGGGCTGAAAAGATGTCGAACATGGATGAGCCGTTTGGGATGGAGATGTCTGATCATTTTCATGTGTTGGTCATTTTGTACGCTCAGATTTGATTAAAGGATGTTTTTAAAACAGTCAGTTGAAGAAAAAAGTCCGGTAAACTCTTGCAGAGGTTTCTGAAAAAATGTGCGTTTGAAAGCCCAATTCTGACTTCATTGCTCTCCCACCACCCTTATTAACCCTAATTTTACTCTTTTTTTTTTTTCTTTGGTGTTTAGCAGCAGATGCACTTTTTTATTTCCACCTCAGAGATTTTGCTCTTGTCCGATTCAGACTAATGTAGGTTAGTCACAAGACTCAAGCCATGCATGAATAATGGTGGATTCTGCCAAACTTTAGGTACATACAACAATGTTCAGTCAAGTCAACTGTTTCTTGTTTTGCTGAGATGATTCGTCCTTCATCCAAAGGACTTCCTCAATCCAAGAAGCCACCAAACAAACTGATTCCCACTAACAGCATACTCCATAGTGGGGGAAAAACAGTTTGCTGATGCTAAGATGGCCTCTGGGGCCCGCCCTCTCCCTCATCAATTCCTCTGAGACTGTTTTTTCCACTATGGAGTATTCTGTCAGTGGGAATCGGTTTGTTTGGTGGCTTCTCGGATTGAAGAAGTCCTTTGGATGAAGGATGAAATGTCTCAGCAAAAAAATAAACCGTCTAGATGACCTGACTGAACATAGTTGGATTTTATACTTGGATTACAGTATTGAGCAAGAACTTTGGTATTAGGTATGTACCTGCAGTGAAGCCTGGTTTATACTTCTTGTCTTACGTCTTTTACCCTCCGTTGAGTGCCCAGTGATGACATAATTGCGTGTGTGTCACCGACCGCATTTGAGTGTTTATACTTTGAAAAGACTGGGGGATACATTATAGTGATCCTTCCCTCCCACTGCATATGTCACGCGCACTCCCACCGGACCGGCTCGGCGAGTTTCTCTTCAAAACTATCCATGTCAAAGCAAAAACAAAAACCGGCTTCTGGAAAGCCGTTTTCACTGCACAGCCCTCCCCTGAATGAAATTCAGCTCGCGCTGAAAGGCGGAAATGCTCTGATGGGTGCGCGCTTCATGTTATTTACTCATTCATTCATTCATTCAACCTTTATTTAGTCATTTATTTGCGTTCTGAAATAAGCTGTTTTGTAATCAGTTGTTTAAAAAAAAAGTAACTCAGAAGCACTAATATTTTTTTGGTGTTTCTGTAGTTATATTTTAATGAAATTCAGCTCGCGCTGAAAGGCGCAAACAAAAAACGCCCACAAACTTTGAACCAATCACACGCTCCGAGCCGCATCGTCGGCGTCTTGCAGTTCTTACTGGGGGCCATGTACAAGACAGCTGTCACCGGGGGATCGCAGCAGGAGTGCAGACGGAAGTTGTGCAACCTTTTTTCACTCAACGGGGGTAAAAGACGTAAGATAAGAAGTATAAACCAGGCTTTAGAGTGGCTAGTTGATACATCTGTAAAACAACTGGCGTGAACTGTTCAAATTGCCCCACATGTTGTAGTTTGGGATAAACCTCTTATACAGTAGTTTGCAATGAATACCTTTTTTAAAACAGTTTTTGGTTTTTACTTAGATGGATCTGTATCTATGTGTATCATCTAAAACAGATTACACTTAGTTTGTTCTAAAGTCGTTTAAAATGGATGGGGAATAAAAAAAGTTCTCTTCTTGATGTTTGAGTTTTTTTTTTCTTTTTTTCTCAACGGTCATTTCCTTTTAAAATGAGCGTTTTTAAGAGTTGTTTTGGGAAACTGTCGATTACTGTTTCGCTCCCAACAGGAAATAGAAGAAGACAAGAAGAAGGCGGAGCAAGAGGGGATTGCCGTGACAACTCCTCGGAAGCCCCGCCACCAAGAGCCAGAAGACAAGAAGAAGGCGGAGCAAGAGGGGATTGCCGTGACAACTCCTCGGAAGCCCCGCCACCAAGAGCCAGAGACTGATCGGCGAAAGTCTGAGAAGGAGAACTTCGCCGCCACAGTCGACGTTTGTAAACCTGCAGTGGTGAGACCCGAACACGAGTCGTCTGCAGTGAGTCTGCCCCGTGTTCGTTTTGTAACTTTATTTACAGAAAAAGCCTAAAATTCACAGATAAAACACGGGAATGTGCTGAGGAGAGTCAGCAGCACAAGACGGTCTAAACATTTTAAAAAACGAGAGACGTTAGGAGATTTTTAATGGTTTTAATCGGTGATGATCGGGGTTCCTAGACGCTTTTATCAATAATCAAACAGGATTTCAGATTCTGTAATCACGTTTAGGAGCTGTATTATCAATCGTATCGGCCAATGAGTGCATTTTAAATTAAAAGTTAGCATTCCTGGAAGGAAGGGAAATCACCTCCCACCAAACGAACCGTTACATTATCACCCAGTTTCACGTCAGCATAGAGATAATAACATGAAAGGAACAGATCGTTTTACATTTAAAATAGATTTGTAACAAGAAATCATCAAGATTGAAACCGGAGTAACAAGACGGAAACCATTATTTCTGTTGAGTGACGGTTTATTTCCATTTTCCACTTTAGTTTCTCTTTGTTGTAAACGCGTCAGCTGCCAGGAAGACTTTGATGTGTTCCTTTAATTCCTCTTTATGCCCAGGCTCATACGAGAGTTTATATCACGAGTTTCTGTTTATTGTGTTTAGCGGTTAGCTCTGCTTCTGCTGCATAAAGATTTGATTTGGTGGATTTGGGCCGGGTGGTTCTGAGATGATTGGACCTGTTGTACTAACGTGATGTCGTAAGAGCAGCTGCTGGTGCAGAATGACCTTCAGTCCACGTGTTACGGAAGGTCCATGTCCTGCAGAACCAGTGCTGTGATCCATTTGTGCAGGTCTGCGCGCTCTGTTTCCGTCTTCTGTTCGTTCCGTTGTCATTTTCTGCTTCGGAAACTTTACTCAGAGTTTGAGTTTTACA
>JBBPBX010078601.1:0-16584 GCA_038048925.1 Garcialebias charrua
TTACCCTGTGAGTTGTGTCTGATGCAAACAAGACAAGCTTTACAAAAACCTTTCAAAAATGAATCAAGGCCAAAAGTGGTAAAATGTCTTTGAATCATGTCAATCATCCCAGCACTTGAAACATGGCACAGCCCATGAGCTACAATTGCTGCAGCTTTGAACAGAGATTTTGGTAGAACTGGTTTATTATTTATATGATATAAACCGTTCTCATCATGATTTTGCTGGGCATTTCGAGCCTCCCACATCTGTTTTTCCTGTTTTGGTGCAGCTTTTTGCATATCCAAAAGAACTGATTTATTAATCATGTCTTCATTCAGTGAGCTCATCAAAAAACATGAGCCATAAATTCCCTTAGCAGCTTCTTTAGCTACAAAATCAGCAAATCTGTTACCATTTGAAACAAAGTCTGTGTTTCTGGTGTGAGCAGTGCATTTGCAAACAGAAATGTTGTTTGGTTTGTGGATGGAATTTAAAAGTTCTGTCAAAAGTTTTGCATGTGTCACAGGTTTCCCACTAGATGTCAACATACCCCTGTTTTCCCATTGCTTGGCAAAGTAAAACAGAGTTGAGAAGGCGTACTGGCTGTCCGTGTAAACAGTAACACTTTGTCTTTCAGCCAGCTGGCATGCGCGTGTGAGTGCAATTATTTCTGCAGCCTGAGCTGAGTGATGGTGGGACAGCTGCTTTGCTTCTATGATAACGTCAGGGAGCTGGACAATTGCATAACCAGTCTGAGTTTTTCCAGTGTCAGTCCTGAAACATGATCCGTCCACAAACCAAACTAACCCGTCAGTCAGAGGTGTGTCAGTTAAATCAGATCTGGGCAAATGAACCTGTTCAGTGATTTCTAAACAGCTGTGAGGTGTTCCGTCATCTGGGAGTGGAAGAAATGTTGCTGGGTTTAAGACATTACAACGTTTGATGTTTATGTGGCTCTGTGATAACAAAAGTGCAGTGTAGGAGAGGTGGCGAGCTGGGGACAGGATGTTCATTTTGCTCTGCAGCAACAACACGTCCACGGCATGAGGTACAAGGAGGTCTGTCTCATGAAACAAGATCAAGTCAGCTGTGATCTGCACAGCCATTGCAGCAGCACAAACTGCTTGAACGCACGGTGGTAAAGCTAATGCCACAGAGTCTAATTTCTTTGAGTAAAAACCAAGAGGTTTCATTTTGTCTCCATGCTTTTGCAGAAGAACTGATGTCATAAAGCTGTTTCTACAATCAACAGTCAGTGTAAAACGTTTTGAATAGTCAGGCAGAGTCAAAGAAGTTGTTTGAATGAGTTTCTGCTTCAATGTTAAGAAGGCTTGCTTCGTGGGCTCAGTCCAAGTGATTTTGTCTGTCAAGGTCATAGGAGTGTCATAGATCAAACAGAGCAAAGGTTGTGTCAGCTCGGCGTAATGTGGGATATAATATCTACAAAAATTACTGAGACCAAGAAAACTCATCATTTGTTTTTTTGTTTCAGGCCTCGGTGCGTCAGCAATGGCCTGTTTTCTTTTCTGCTGTATCTGTTTTCCATCAGCTGATAGTGTATGTCCCAAATAACTGATTTCAGTCTGTACCCACTGTATCTTAGATCTGCTCACTTTGTTACCTGTTTGTGCTAAATGTTTCAGCAGTGTGATTGAGTCACGTCTGCATGCTTCTTCTGTTGGTGATCCGACTAAAATGTCATCCACGTAAACCAACAACTGACTACCTTCACTCAACACAAGGTCAGACAAGCATGACATGATGGCTTGTGTAAATATTGTGGGGCTGTATGTGAGGCCCTGCGGGAGCCGAGTGAACGTAAATCTTGTTTTTTCAAAAGTAAACGCGAACCAGAACTGTGAGTCAGTGTGAATGGGTATGCTGAAGAATGCATTACTGAGATCAATCACTGTAAAATATTTGTTGTCTGGATTTAAAGAGTTCAGCAGAGTGTGGGGGTCTGGAACGTTTGGGGCGATCGATTGTATCGCCTCGTTCACAGCCCTCAGATCCTGGACAAGTCTCCAATCCTCCCTGTTGGCCTTTTGAACAGGAAAGATAGGAGTATTGCAGGGAGAATCAGGACACTTTCTAATTACACCTGCTTTCAATAAATCAGAAATGACTGGTGTAATGCCTTTCACGGCCTCCGGTTTCAGTGGATACTGTTTAACCACTGGTCGCCAATCTGATTTTGGCTTTATTTGTACTGGAGGGATGGAATTCAATAACCCAACATCTGAAGGCCCAGAAGACCATAATGTTTCAGGTAATTGTCTCAGGTCTGCCTCATCACGTTCTGAGAGGAGCACCATGTCTGATTGTCATAAGGAGAGAGCATGCACTCTGGGTTCACACATCAGAACCAAACAAAGCTGTTTCTTCCACATTTTGCACGACGCACTGTATGACCATTCATTTTGTGGGGGAGAGAAGTCTGTGGAAACAGCCGCTGTTCTGATCTGAAAACCCACATCTCTCCATTGCATGTCGTTTGGTTTAAACAAACATATGTGTGGGATTGTGTCCAGTTTGTAAAAATGCTTTTGTTGTTCAGGCAGGAGAACTGTTGCAGCGGCGAGAGAATGTCTGTCGGTGTACAGCTCAGCGATCGCCATGGTGACCTGCTTTTCTGCCAGAAAAGCATTTATGTAGTCTGTGTCATCTTGTTTAAGAATATTCATTGTTAAATGTAGCTGACTTAAAGGCATTTCATCTTCAAGGGCTGTTAACACACTTCCTGCCTCCTGCATCAATGTAGAAGCAGCTGCCAGGTTATTAGTTGAACCCAGATCATATGAGCAGAAAACGTCAATAAGGCTTTGATTTGCATAAATCTGTGTTTTATTTAATCTTGCTGCTCTCATCCCATCCTGGACGGGGACTACAGCAATGGCAAGTTTTGTCAACAAGTCTCTACCAAGAAGGTTAATTGGACAATCAGGTGATATCACGACGTTTGCTGAGAAGGAGTAGCCAGTTTCTTCATCTGTGAAGTGTACTGGTTTTGAAATCATTTGTCTATTTGTCATACCATCTGCTGATTTTACCCAGATGGAGTTTTGTGATGGTTTCAGACCAGGAATGCTGGTTTTTAAAACAGTCTTGCACGCGCCTGTATCACACAAAAAATCAACAGGGATCGTGTTCACCCGCAACGTCACATACGGCTTCTCTTTCAGTGAGCTCAATAAGTTCCATGCTGAGCATATGTTTACTATCTCTTGACCTTGGGCAAAGTCAGAGCTGGCTGCACTTTCATCTAGTCATGCACTGAAACCTCTGTTTTGAGGGTGCGGTGGAGCAGCTGATAAATCTCCATTAAACCCTCCGTTTTGAGGGTGGTTTGGAGCAGCTGAGAAATTTTCATTAAACCCTCTGTTTTGATAGTGACTAGGAGCAGCTGGAAACTGCCCTCTGTGAGCGCCCCTTCCCCTCCCTTGGGAGTTTTTGTAACAGTCTCGCGAGAAATGACCCAATTTTCCGCACGAATAGCAGCTTTCCGGATGTGGCTGCCTGAATGTGTTAAAATCATTATGTCTCGGTCTCATGCGACCCCGCCTGTTATGTTTTCTCGAAGGGCCGCTGTAAAATACATCTGAGTCATCACTAAGGAACACATTCGACTTGTTATCAGCGTTATTTCCGGCTTTTCTGTTTTTTATAATTTTTTCTGCGTGACGCGCCCACTGCATTAAGACCGTCACGGAGCATGTGTCGACCTCTATCAGATGTTTTCTTACCCAGTTTCCGATCTCAGGACGAAAAGATTGTAACAGGCCATTTTTCAGCTGTTGTTGAAAAGCTGAGTCATCATTTTCGGCTGGAATAATACCGCAGTGAACTTTGAATTCCTTCTCATATCTGATTTTAAAGTCAGGCACCTCCTCATCAGGTTTCTGTTTCACGGCTGAGAGGGCTGCATAATCAGCACGTCTTTTAAAGGCCTCCCTCACACGTGCACAAAGAGCTGACCACTGTGCTAAATAGCCACCTGTTAACTGTTGGTCTGTTTGTGGATAAGGGTACGGATTGTTTTCGTTATCTCTGCCTGTGTAATCACCCCGCACTCTGGCCCAATGCTTGCCCAATGACGATTGAGCCGCTTCTCCCGTTTCGTGGCCATTTAGATGATAAGAATGTATGATTCCCAACATATCTGTGACCCATGCCTTAGGATCCTCAGCCACATTCATGACGCCCTCAACTGCCCTTCTGGCCTCTTCCAGCGTCCATGGCCTAAAAACAAACACAAACTGAGCACCGTCCGGTGCTGGGTTTGGATTTGGTACCTGGATCATGGGATATGATTCAGTGGTTAGGCCAGACATTGTTGGTTTTACGTCACCTAATTGGCTGGTGACAGTGTGGCTTCGAGTGTGACTGGCGGGGGGGTTGAGTATTGGTTTTGTATCGACTTCTGGCTTTACTTCAGGTAGTACTGGGTGTAACTGTTGTATCTGCGGAGGAGGTACAAAAGATGCAGCTGCACCATTTCCTCCAAGGTCGTAAGCAGGACGTCGAGTGCTAACAACCATTTCGTTATCTTCTGGATGGACGAAAAGCGTATCAGATGTTTTGTTTCTTTTCTGGAGCTTATTTGTCCTTGACTTCTCGACCTGTTCCTCCCTAATTAGTGATTCAGTCAGCCATAAATTAGCTACTGTCAACTGAAGTTGTAATTTATCCCTTTTTTTTCCTTTAGACAGAGCAATTTTATCCTGGAGTAATGAGACAAGCATTTTCCAGGTCTCAATTTTAAGATTTGGGATAACTTTATATTTTTTCATCCATTTCTCTAAATATTTTACTGAGTCTGGATTTTTTTCAAACATAAATTTAGCATCCTTAGTATTTGTGCTTCGAGTTGTTCTGCTCCTATAATTTCCCATTTTTGCTAGGTATGACAAACTCTTTGTGTACTTATTAATATACGTGTGCAAATTAATTTTAAAACTGGAAATGTTTAGATCCAATGAGGTCACTTACTCTTAATTTTCAAATAGGAGTCCTTGAAAACAAACCAGAGAATGTGGTTGTGTTTCCTATACTCCTCAAACACTTACGTCAAACAAACCTCGTCTCATACATACACATGTACAGAGATTCACATGTAAAACATGAGCTGGTTCTCCTTACATACCACACACAGGTACCAAATTCACACAAGCGCTTAAAAGAAACAAAGGTACTATGCTTATTCACTCTCAAAAGACAGGCTACAGTAAAACAAAACAATCACACAGAGAAGTAGACTTGGCGAAGGTTAAGCACGGGTGGGGGCCAGAGAAGGCCCACAGAAAACAGATAAGAGATGCTCAGAGGGGCGCCGAGTGTGCCCACACACACACACACACACACACTCACACACACACTCACAGGAGCCTGGAGCAGGAAGCACACAACAGAGGAGAGTGGGAGAGAGAAAAAGTCAGAGTTGCAGGAATGTTCACAAACGTACAAAAGGACTAAAAATGTCAGATTTTTTAAACAAATACACGACGCGATATAAAAAGATAAACGCCTTATTATCCCTTCTCGTCCAGCTGGGCCTTCAGTGTCCAATATAAGGTCTGGCGGTCAGCTTCACAAACGTACAGTATGATCTCAGCGTAATTTTGACCGCCCTCGCTTTAATATCAAAAGATCTCGGTTCTGTCAACTAGCGACGTGCGCAAAAGTTCGCCTAGATTTCGAAAAACAGAACCTCACTCCAAATTTCAAGGCCAAGCATCGAGACAGTTCAAACCATATTCATACGACGTATCAGCAAAAAAAAAATCCTGTTACTCACGTCTTGTTAGTCTGTGCGGTGTGATAGGGATGTCCGTCAAGCCGTTCCTGATGATTCAAAGGACCTAAAACGCTGGCCAGGTGAGGCAACCCCCCCCGGGCTTTGTCGCAGGCCGTGCACGGGCTTCTGTGCAGCGCGTCCTGTTTGACGTGCACCAGGAGCGGATATGAGGAAACACCCGGGTAGTTTCGGCACCAATTATGATAGGTGTTTAGACACCTGTTACCTTAATAAAAACCACACAAGATAAACAAGAGAAATGAGTTAGACAGAATCATGGAAACTTTGCAAAGGGGATTAGGCTTTTTAATGTACTTCTGAAACTTAGTTGGTCTCATGAACACATTCTTGCACAAATCCGAATTGTGCAGCTATCACAAACCATTTATACAAGTAGGAGGAGGAGTTTTGACAAGTTACACAAATCTCTGACATCATACAGATAGATAAACTGCAGTCAGGGTTCTGCATGAGGCAGGAACATCTAATCAAAACATTGTACCATGAACAAACAAATAAGTTTGTCTGTTCTTCCTCAAGGACCAACACTGTTTGTATCTCAAATTAATTGTTTGAATGTGAACAGAGAACATTATATTAAAGTGAGCTGGGTAAGAATTATTGTTCAGAGTGATTAGTTTTAGATGATAAATGTTGAATATCTCCATCACTTTCTTTTATTATTTATTCTCACTACTGTATATGGCACATTGTCTAATGGCAGTTTATTATTACATGAGTGTTTTCTACTACCCCCCCCCCCCCCGCCACACACATACACACACATACACACACACACACACACACACATTACAGCGCTTCTAGCCAGACGTTTTCTCCAAAAAAGCCCAGCCGGAGGTGATTTAGATGACTACCCTTTCCCGAGGTCCTAGAGCACTGGGGTTGAGCTCAGAATGCTGCAGAAAATCTGAAATAAATAAATACATAAAAATGGGTCACTTTATCTTTCAGATAGGAGCTTCACAGCATTTTTTACAGCACTCTGACAACGTTGGTTTACATAGATTTTTGTCATGGTTTATATGGACAAAACAAACTCTATGAGGTTTTTAAAGGGACAATTATGTCACATTTAAAACCCTCCTAATTAACATAAAACACACAACTTGAAGGCACACTGCATTAGTGGAACTGCTTTTAACTAACAATAAATGGTCACATACTGTATTTACATTCACTTAACAAAACCATAAATGTTTCAAGTAAAATAAAATAAAACTTAAATATTGGCAAAATATTTATATTAATAATAATAATAATAATAATGAATTCAATTTATAACACACTTTTCATTAGTGAAAATCTCAAAGTGCTACACACATTGAATGCTACACACATTCATACACCGGTAGCGGCAGACTACCATGCAAGGTGCTTTCCAGTCCTACCGGGAGCAACTCGGGGTTAAGTGTCTTATAAAACAAAATTCTACTGAGTTATAGGGTTCATCACAAACCACTGTAAAGTAAATAGACCTTCAAGTGCTAAGTGCTATGAATTTCTTTGTAAATATCGCTATTCATTGAAACGTAAATCAAAATATTTCAACATTTTCCCCCCAAAAATATTACCTATTTGCTACATGACAACATAAAACACCAGAAAGCTTGTTGACAAACAAGAAACACACTAAAGAAACATTGATTTATAACAAAAATATATGACTTTTGTTTCTGTGTTTGTCTCTTTGCAGCTAATCCCCAGTTTCTCACAAAGTCTCTTATATTTTGCACTGTTCTTTGAGCTAACAGGCTCTCAACCTGCTTACAGTGGTTGCATTCATTCTTACTGGCCAGTTTTCCTTTACTTATGTGATTTCTGAAATGACGCATTACAGCAGATATTTATTTATTTATTTATTTCGAACAGACAGAAAAGACAATCAAGAAAGAAAAAGAAAGAAAATAGAATAACACAACTAAAAAAATAAAAGTTAATACAAATAATTATGCCCAAGTGACATGCAAATTTTATGTTTTCTGTTCGAAAAGGAGCTGGTACAAGATACAATATCTTATAATGTCCTACCCCTTTCATACTCATCAATTTATAATCAATAAACTGTCAAAATACCAAAACGATACAACTTGTGTCCACTTTACATGATATTTAAAGATAAACAATTCATTCATTCATTCATTCATTCATTCATTCATTCATTCAACTTTTATTTATACAGGCTAGCCTCATTGAGCCACGGAGACTCATTTACAAGAGGGACCTCTCACTCACACCTAGGGTCAATTTAGAGTTACCAATCAGCCTAACATGCATGTTTTTGGCCTGTGGGAGGAAACCGGAGTACCCGGAGAAAACCCACGCATGCACGGAGAGAACATGCAAACTCCACCCAGAAAGGCCCCCGGACCGGGATTTGAACCGGAGACCTGCTCGCTGAGAGGTAGCAGCTCTACCAGTTGTGCCACCGTGCTGCCCTGATTACTGTACTGCCAATTACTGTATCTAAACCCTATTTATATCATCAATTGCATTTATAGACTTTAAAACACTCATCTTATAGAGCGTATTTTGCAATAAGTTCCTTTTTAGATCGTTTTTTAAGCTGGTTTATATTTGTACTTTTTTTTTATTCATCATTCAATCCATTCCATACATTCACTCCACACACTGACAAACAAAAACTCTTCCTGGTTGTTCTAATACATTTTTTTTTAATGTCCTTCACCTCTTAAATTATAACTAGGGATGCACCAATCCACATTTCTTACATCCGATCCGATACCGATTCCTAAATCTGGGTATCGACCGATACCGATACTTTTCCGATCTGATATCGAGATATAGATACAGATACAAATTTAAAAAATACTGTACATTGAATTTACATTTATAAATTCAATGCATAGTTTAAATCTGTATCTGTTGATCAAAACCAACAAGAATTACAACTCAGTACCACAGTCAAAAACGAAACTAAAAAATGGGATTTCCCAGAATGCTTAGCGGTATATTAGTGTTCAATTATAGTTTAAATCTGTATCCGTTGATCAAATTCAACAAGAATTACAACTCATATAGTGCCACAATCAAAAATAAAACTAAAAATGGAGACTGTGTTGATTTCCCATAATGCTTAGCAGTATTTTAGACTAGTGTTCCGGGCTGCACCATGAGTCAGAAGGACGTCTGTGGTAGAGACCTGCCTATGCCATTAGTTTGTGAATTACTGTAGTGAGGCTCAGAGTGTCTTCTCTGGGTTTACCTCACACAATGTTAAGACAGAAGTCACAGAGCATGGTACAATATACCTGCTCTTTGACATCTAGAAAGTATTGGAAATATCAGCAGGTTGCCCTGATGCATGCTCAATAATCCAGGTAATCTCTGAATGTCCAGAGGACCAGACTTAGCTTTTTTAGATCAGCAGGTTGGTTCCGATATCCGATACTTACATTATGCTGGTATCAGATACCAATACCGATACAGGATTGGATCGGCCCCATCCTTAATTATAACCCCCCTCTCTGCCACAAAACATTTTCTGTATATTGGGTGGAAGTTGATGATTTTTGACCTTAAACATGAATTGTACAGTTTTACATGTTACAAGGTCCCAGAATTTCAGTATATTTTATTTAAAAAATAACTGGTTTGTGTGATCCCAATATCCCACTTTATGTAGTATTCGGATAGCTTTTTTTTTGTATGACGTATAACAAATGTAAATTTGTTTTGTATGTATTCCCCCAAACTTCCACACAATATGTCAAATGTGGTACAATGAGTGTGTTATACAGAATAAACAAAGATTTGTAGTCCAGGACAAAACTAATTCCTCTCAGAACAGCAACACTTTTGGCTATTTTAGATTTTATTAGGCAGATCTGTGGTTTCCAACTAAATTTATCATCTAATATGACACCCAAAAATTGTATTTCATGGACTTGTTGTAAATCAACATTGTCAATAATTATTTTAATTAGATTATTTTCTTCTTTTTTACAATTTACAAATATCATGAATTTAGTTTCATCTAAATTACGTGATAATTTATTGTTTTTGAACCACTGTTGTAGTTTTTTCATTTCTTTATTGACCACCTCTGAAAGTTGTTGAATGTTTTCTCCAGTACAGAAGATACTTGTATCATCTGCAAATATAATGTATTTTATAAGGTTTGATACTTTGACTGTCATTTATATACTAATTGAATAATTTGGGTCCCAACACTGATCCCTGCGGAACACCACTAGTTATATTTAGTAAATCTGATTTCTGATGATCTAATTCTACAAATTGTTTCCTTTGTCCAATATAGCTTCTAAGCCGGTTTATTGCCACCCCTCTAATTCCATATCTTTCCAGTTTTTTTAGTAAGATGTCATGATTGATGGTATCGAAGGCTTTTTTTAAGATCTAAAAATATACCAATTGCAACTTGCCTTTCATCCATACTGTCTATGATTTCTTCTGTTTATGCCATCAGTGCCATTGAAGTTGATCTGTGTTCTCTAAAGCCATATTGACAATCTGTCAGAATGTTTTGCTTTTCAATAAAATTATCCAACCTTTTACTAAACACTTTTTCTAGTATTTTAGAAAATTGACAAAGTAGGGACACAGGTCTATAATTATTAAACATATGCTTATCACCAGATTTAAATAGAGGAATAATCTTTGGAATTTTCATTGCATTTGGAAATGTTCCAGTTATGAGTGACAGGTTGCAGATGCTTAGTTTAGTTTAGTTTAGTTTATTCATTCATTTTATAATAAAAAAACAAAATAATACAACATTTTACAACAAATAAATATACAACACATAAATAAAATGAAGGGTGGCAGTAAGAAGAAAAAATCTTATTTTAACCGCCCCCTCTTACAACCCATCAAATCAAACAACAATCAACTTTAATTAATAAAAAAACAAGAAATAATTCACCAAAAAATATCGAACTACAAAGTAACATACACAACAGTATTTCATTTATATCTTTGCAATATCATTTTCTTAAATGTAATCATTGTTGCTGCATTTTTTTTTACTTCAGTCTCCAAGACATTCCATAAGCCAATTCCTTGAATTGAGGTTGACCGACCCTTTAAACTGGTTCTGTTGTGGTTTAATAAATATTTATATTCCCTTAAGATTATAACAATTTCGCCGTTTAACAAAATGCATTTGTATATTTACAGGCAGTTGATTTTTATGAGCTCTATACATAACTAATAAAATATTATAATCCACCAAGTCCTGGAACTTCAACAATTTCAATTGATCAAATAAGGTGTTAGAAGGGTGACAATAATGTTTTCCTGTAATTATTCTAACAGCTCTTTTTGTAGCAAAAAAAATAGGCTCTGTAAATGTTTTACAAGCTTACCCCCAAACAACAATGCAATAAATCAAATGTGGAACAATAATTGTATTATACAACAAATACAGAGCTCTGTCATTAAACAAGTCCCTGACTCTGTATAATTCTGCAATGGATTTAGCCATCTTTGTCCTAATATAATTTATGTGATTATTCCACGTCAATTTATCATCAATAATAATGCCCAAAAACTTCACTTCCATGAACACGACAGATTTCAGCACCATCAATTGTAAATGGAACATTAACAGTTTCCTTTTTTTTATACTGAATATCATATACTGGGTTTTATCTAAATTCAACGATAATTTATTTAGTTTAAACCAATTTTGAATTTTAACAAATTCTGTCATCATCAACTCAAACATGCATGCGTGGGTTTCCTCCGGGTACTCTGGTTTCCTCCCACAGACCAAAAAACATGCATGTTAGGCTGATTGGTGACTCTAAATTGACCTTAGGTGTGAGTGAGAGCGTGGATGGTTGTTTGGTGTGAGTGAGACAGGTCCCTCTTGTAAATGAGTCCCCGTGACTCAACGAGGCTAGCCTGTATAAATAAAGGTTGAATGAATGAATGAAAAAAAAAAACTGTTCAATATCGAGTCAGAGAGTCAGAGTCAGAGAGTCTTTATTGTCATTTGCACCGCATGTGGTACATGTGATGAAAACGAGATTATGTACACGGGGTCCCAGTTACATCCAACAACAAATGCAAGAGAAAAACAGTAATAACATCTAGAATTAACTAAGAAAAACATCAACTAGTAATACACTAAGCCTAATATAGTGGAAATAAACAGCAGCACGAACATGAGTTTGTATGAGCAGATGGTCACAGATGAACACAGATGAACACAGCAACAAGAAAACAGATCAGCATCAGCACAATGTGATATTTTGCAGTGTTTATTTTTTTATTTTATTTTTATTTATTCATGAGTCTAACAGCCTCAGGGTAGAAGCTGTTCCTCAGTCTAGTGGTTCTACATTTGATGCTCCTCAACCTCCGTCCTGAGGGGAGTGGGGCAAAGAGTGAGTGTGCTGGGTGAGTGAGGTCTTTCATGATGCAGGTGGCTCTTTACCAAATATCTAAATATTACCAAACCAAAAAAATGTGGTATAATCAGCAAATAATATACACTTAAGGAGTCCTGACATTTTACCAAATCATTTACATATAGAATAAACAGCTTTGGGCCAAGTACAGAACCCTGAGGGACTCCACAGGTAATATTGCAAAGGTCGGATCTTACATCATTTATCTGCACAAATTGTTTTCTATTTTTCAAATAACTGGATACATACTGCAATGCTGGTCCTCTGATACCGTATTTACTCAATTTGTCAATGAGAATATTATGATCAATAGTATCGAAAGCTTTCTTTAAAGGAGCTGTATGTAACTTTTCTAACAATATATTGTTAACATATTTCTTCACTCTGTCACTACCTCCTGACATACTGATTTTAGACAAGTAATCTCTGAAAAAAAACTATTGTCCCCTTGCTTCTCTAAAAGCATTCCTAAAAAGCCACAGTGACACGCCGTTAACCAGCCAATAATAACAGAGTTTGTAACCAGCCAATAAAAACAGAGCTTGAATTTGAATCAGCCAATAAAAACAGAGCTTGAATTAGAATTTCAGCAGAGCTTCCCCCTCAGAGCCATATATGGCTCTGAGGGGGAGGGACCAGAAACGTGTCTCTGTTCAAAATTTTCCTAAGTTCCAGCGTGTTCCAGAAATTACATACTGAACCTTTAAATCAACAAAAACACTTAGACAATTTTGCTGTTGGTCAATAGCAGTAGTTATGTGTTCCATAAAATCCATGATAGCCATTGACGTAGAGTTTTGTTTTCTGAATCCATATTGACTATCACTCAAGATATTTTGTTTATCAATAAATTAATCTAATCTTAGCACAAATAATTTTTCTAAAATCTTCGAAAACTGTGGCAATAGGGATATTGGTCTATAATTGTTGAATATACCTGTATCACCATCTTTAAAGAGAGGTACTATTTTAGCAGTTTTCATATTTTCTGGAAATGTTCCTGTCGAAAATGATAAGTTACATATAAATGTAAATGGCTCAACGATATGACTCATTATATTCTTCACAAGCTTCATGTCCATATCAACCCAGTCTTTGGATCTCTTGTCTGAAAAAGTTTTAACCACATTCATTATTTCTTCTTCGTCGATTTCCTTAAAGGACAACACCCACCATGACACTAACAATTCACCATATTGGACAATTACTGTAATTTATTATTAGGTCTATTTTCATTTTTGCATTTGGGCCAGGCGAGGGTTAAAAAAACAAAAAAAAAACAACCCACTCCCGAATGAATCCGGAAACCCGGCCGAAGAGTCCCGAAGGGTCATGTGACTTTTGTTACATCGATCTCCACCCAGAAGGTAGGAGTGAGTTTCCATGGAGGTTTATGAGAGAGAGTGCGTTAAAACTGCATATTTCCTGCATATTTCCTGGTGCATTTGTGTGTATATGGACCAGCGCTCTGATTTTATTTATTATTTATTTTATAACACCGCTGCGGACCTGTTGCTGCTCTCATTCATTCTGCCCAGAGGAGCGAGCCGCGCGCGTCTCTGGCTCCTCGTTCTGCTGGTCACCTTTGAAGTTCCTCGTGCCGGTGTAATTTGCTCCCTGGAGTGTATGTATTTGCTCTCGTCAGCCTTGTTGCGGGGAGCACGCAGGGAGCACGCGGGGAGCAGCGCGCAGAGCTCAGCTGCGCGGCTGGCTGCCTTTCTGATCACGGGGCGAGAGAATAAAAAGCCGATGCGGAAATGAATGAATTTGTCGCGATCAAACGAATTAAACTAGTATGTCTAAGTGGATGCTCGCTAAGAATATGATAGACATGAGTGAGCGACAGCAGGATTAATCAACACAGGCAGCTTTAGGGAATATTTAAAAATGCTTCCTTTTTCTTTTCCTCGCTCGCCTGTAACTCCAAGGCGTCACTTTGGTGACGTGAATGCCCAAGTGAATGCCCATATATGGAGAGGGGCAGATTTTCCCGGAGCTGCATGCTAAAATCTGCTATAAATCATGAAATAACACATTTAGTGTTATTTCTCCACAATATAAGTAAACGCTCCAGTATTATTTTTAAATAAACTAATAAATATTAATGGCGATGCAATTTGAAAACATGGTGGGTGTTGGGCTTTAAGATAAATACTATTTACTATATATAAATACTATTTACACAGTTAATAATTGAATGGTTCACTGTATCATTTACCTTAGGTATTTTATCTGCAAGGACTGATCCAACATTCACAAAGTATTGATTAAATCTGTTTGCAATTTCAATGTCGTCATGAATTTCATCATTATCCTTTACAAAATGTTGCGAGATACCAGTCTTTGACCTATGATTCTTCAAAACATCATTCATTACTCGCCATGTAGCTTTCATATCACCGTTACTTTTACTTAATAAACCACTATAATATTCCTTTTTGTGTTTCCTTATAATCCCAACTAATTTGTTTTTATACCTCTTATATTTTTCTTCAGATGTAGGTCAGTGGGTCTGCAATATCATCAATTATCTTCTTAATAAGTGACATGTTAATTTCATTCCAGTTCATTGATTTTTTTATTGTTACATTAATTTACTATTTCCTTAATTTCTATGTTGTCTTACCGGTTTCAGGTACATAGAAGATGTATTTCGTTTTATACAATTTTCCAGACTGTCCTCATCCTGTAGGTTTGAGTCATTTACTTGATCAGCTAACTTTGTCACGTTTCACGCCTGTTAGGTTAGATTTAGATTTTAGTCTCACTCTGTACAACACTGCTTGTTGTTTCTGGATTCTGTCCTGTCTCCTGTCTGTAAGTGGGTTTAGGTTTGCCTTCATTTTGGAACCGGTTTGTCCTGTCTCCTGTCTGTATGTGGGTTTAGGTTTGCCTTCATTTTGGAACCGGTTTGTCCTCACTGCTGCGCTGATTAGTTTCAAATCAGCTGCACCTGCTGCTACACCCTTTATAAGTCAGACTCTCACACCAGGTATTTGCCAGATAGTTGAAAACTGTACACAGTGAGTAGTTATCGCGCCCGTTCTGTCCCTCTTCCTGTTTCTTATCCTCGCCTCATTGATTTCCTGGTTCTGACGTCTTGCCTGCCTGTTCACCTGCCTCTGCCTTCTCCCTCTTGGACTGACGTTTGCTGGATTCGTTCGTTACTGACCCTGGATCGCCTCACTTTGTCTCATCGCCTGTCCCCATCGGTTCATCTGCTCTTCTGCTTCCCGGTGTTCGCCTGCTGGATTACGTCACGGACCCCTCGCTGCGACCGGCTGCATTCCTTCACAGGCAACAGCCCCACTCGCAGCGGACCTGATCAGCTGGAGTTCCTCCCTGCTCTGAAACCCCATCCATCTGTGAGACGGTTAGTGGCTATTTCTCATTGACTGTTAAGTTTCATTTCACCATCAGACCACTAACCGTTCTCCTCCATCCTACAGACTGCTCCAGCCAGAGGGTCCCTGATCGACACCAGAGCCAATCAGAGCAGAAAAATAAAAACTTGATTATTGTCTAATTTTGTGGTGATTTTGGTCCGGTCATTTGGGGTTCGTAACAGACAGGGGCCCTCAGTTTGTCTCTCTCTTCTGGAGGGAGTTCTGTAGTCTGCTTGGGATTTCCGTCAGTCTCTCTTCTGGCTTCCACCCTGAGACTGACGGCCAGGCTGAGAGGGCCAACCAGGAGGTGGAGGGTAAGCTTAGACTCCTTTGCCAGCAGGACCCTGAAAAGTGGTCCTCCGCTCTCCCCTGGGTGGAACATGCCATTAACTCTCTCCCTTCCTCAGCCACTGGTCTTTCCCCTTTTTATGTTGTGTTTGGTTATCAACCCCCTGTCTTTTCTGTTCAGGAACGTGACGCTGCTGTTCCTTCTGCCCATTTAGCGGCCCTCAGGTGCCAGAGGGTCTGGAGGAGAGCCAGACGGGCCTTGCTCAAAACTACGGCGGTCTATACAAGAAAAGCTGACCGCCGCAGGACCCCTCAACCCGACTACAAGGTGGGTCAGAAGGTCTGGCTCTCCACCAGGAATCTTCCCCTCAAGGCACAGTCCCGTAAGCTTGCTCCCCGTTTTATTGGTCCTTTCCCAATTTCCAAAGTCATCAACCCCGTTTGTGTTCGTGTCTCCCTGCCCAAGTCCTTCCGTGTCCACCCCACGTTTCATGTTTCCTGTGTCAAGCCCGTGGTGACTTCTGGTTTTCACCCCCCTGTTCGGTCCCCTCCTCCTGCCCGCCTTATCGACGGGTCCCCCGCCTATACTGTCCGTCGCCTCCTCCGTTCTAGACGGAGGGGCCGCGGCCTCCAGTACCTGGTTGACTGGGAGGGGTACGGCCCAGAGGAGCGTTCCTGGGTTCCCTCCCGCCATGTTTTGGACAGGTCCCTCATCACT
>JBBPBX010078603.1:0-16583 GCA_038048925.1 Garcialebias charrua
TGGCCTGCTGTATTCCATGCTATGCTAGCTGTAATAAAAGCAGTACTAATTTTTTTTCTTTCATTTTTACCTCTTTTTCCATATTTGTGTCCGTTTCTCGTGTTTTATAAAACTCGACAGCCAACTCAGCTCCACAACGATGATTGGCACTGGTTTGTTGGTGCCAGGATCGCCACTTTTGGTCACTTCTTCTTGGCCTTCACGAAGCGATCCCGCATGTTTTTCCAAGCTTTTCTACAGACTGCTTCCTCCTTCTGCATCGCTTGTGCAATCTCCTTCCATGAATTTTGTGCCATTTGCTGATCTTTGTGTTCTCTCATAGAGGGATCATACAAATGGCGATACTTGCGGATGAGTTCAGCCAGAGCAGCTTCGAAAGCGTCCATCTTGTTTTGAGCCCAGTCCGTCAGAAGCGCGGCGCGCGCTCTAGGCTTGCGGAGTTTCAAAATTTCAGAGGTGCACGGCACGCGCTAATCCCCTGCGCGGGGCCAACGCGCAGGGGCGGGGACTGTGAAATTGCGTCACTTTTGGAGCGCGCACCCTCGCGCGCTGCGCGTCGCGTCAAGTATAAATCTAGCTTTAAACGTCACTGCACCTCAAACAGGAATGCCACTGTCAAGGAAATAACAGAATGGGCTCAGGAATACTTCCAGAAAGCATTGTCAGTGAACACAATCCACCGTGCCATCCGCCGTTGCCAGCTGAAACTCTACAGTGCAAAGAGGAAGCCATTTCTAAGCAAGCTCCACAAGCTCAGACGTTTGCACTGGGCCAGGGGTCATTTAAAATGGAGTGTGGCAAAATGGAAGACTGTTCTGTGTCAGATGAGTCACGATTTGAAGTTCTTTATGGAACACTGGGACGCCATGTCATCTGGACCAGAGAGGACAAGGATAGCCCAAGTTGTTATCAACGCTCCGTTCAGAAGCCTGCATCACTGATGGTATGGGGTTGCATGAGCGCTTGTGGCATGGGCAGCTTGCATGTCTGGAAAGGCACCATTAATGCAGAGAACTATGTTCAGGTTCTAGAACAACATATGCTCCATCTAGACGTCATCTCTTTCAGGGAAGACCCTGCATTTTTCAACAAGATAATGCCAGACCACATTCTGCAGCAATCACAACATCATGGCTACGTAGGAGAAGGATCCAGGTACTGAAATGTCCAGCCTGCAGTCCAGATGTTTCACCTATAGAGAACATTTGGTGCATCATAAAGAGGAAGGTGTGACAAAGAAGGCCCAAGACGATTGAACAGTTAGAGGCCTGTATTAGACATGAATGTAGAGCATTCCTATTTCTAAACTTGAGAAACTGGTCTCCTCTGTCCCCAGACGTCTGTTGAGTGTTGGAAGAAGAAGGGGGGATGACACACAGTGGTAAAAATGGACTTGTCCCAACTTTTTTGGGATTTGTTGACGCCATGAAATTTTGAAACAACATATTTTTCCCTTAAAATGATACATTCTCTCAATTTAAACTTTTGATCTGTGATTTGTGTTCAAATATTTTGTCCATTGGAATTTTTTTCTAAAGACCATTAGGAATCTATAATGTAAAACATGTTGGTTTTTTTATTCCTAATTCGGGCTGAGATGTTTCTTAAAGATTTACTACAATAATATAAAACATGAATAAAGAGTGTGTTCATGCTGGAATTTGAAGTGGTCTGTGATTGAGGTGCACACATTGCAGTTTTCTGCTCCATCACCATTTTCTAAAAAGTCTCACCTGCCATGTCCAATTTAGTTTTATAAGCGACACTGTCGGGTGTTGTAAGGTCACAACGCACCTTAAAGGTCCACTGACATCATCTTACAAATTTGCATGAAATGATAGAAGATATATATATTTTATCATTCAGCTATGTTCTTTTTTGCAAGCAAAATGATAAATTAATGAAAATTCCTTCCAAACTGAGTCTGAAATGAAAAACAGCTTTTCTCTGAAAAATCCGACTACAAGCGAATGCAACATTTGTGACGTAGGAGAAAGAACGTCTTTAGAATGCCCCATATAAATATTCATGGCAAACAAGAAATAAAACAACAAAATTATCAATCTAAGTTAAGATTTGAGCTATTTGTCTTCAGTTTGGGAAGCAGGAAGTTAGATGAGCAGAAACGGCAGGTTCTAATTTAGGTCTGCACCGTATGTATTTGACTCTAATGGTGTGATCACACCGAACAGCTTTTCAGCAGCAGGAGCGTCCAGTTTACATGTAAAGTCAATGGGGGACGCGCTTCCAGCCGCGTCTTGGCGTCGGGCGTCACGTCGCGTGCGTGTTGAGCGTGCTGGGAAGCGTTTTTCCGTGCACGTGACCCGGCTTCAGCCTCCAAAGCACGCATTCAGCATGCTGAAGATTTCGCGGTTCAAACTTTCAAACGCCGCTCAACTCTACCTGATTGGTTGGTGTGTCAACCAATCAGGGAGAGTCGGGGGGAGAAGAGAGGGGGAGAAGAGAGGGGGAGAGTCCCTATGTGACGCGGAAACGAGGGGGCGCGCGCACTATGTGACGTATTGTTTGTGGGACACAGAAAAGACCCGCGAGGTCGTGTACTATGGAAGAGAAACTCATTGTAGCTGTGTGTTCGCGACAAGTCCTTCACGACCAGTCAAGTCTGCTCCACAGAGACAGAAATAAAAAGCTCCTCGCCTGGCGGAGTGCAGTGAGGAGGACTCGGTATACCGGTAAGCTCCTCCCACACACCCCGCAGCAGTTTCGCGTTCTGGCGTTCTGGTCCAAGTAGGTCTGGACACCAAGTGCGTCCACTTGCGTGCGTGACGAGCTTTTTGGAGGTTGAAACGCTGTTCGGTGTGATCACACCATTAGGTCGGGTTCTCACCAAACGCTTTTCGCGCTTCAAAAAATCTCCTGACGCGCTGGGTTGGCTGCTTGTCAACAGATGTGTGTTCTCATCGAACGTGTCTGATGACGCGCAGTTGGAGCAGCGTCTGGCTCCTTTTTCCGGTCGGGTTTGTTTTGTGTTTTTGTACACCGGGCAGATAAGATCAGCTGTTCGTGAGCCTCGTTACTACTTGAGTGGGTTTTCTACGAGCCGAACTGCAGCTCCGGAAGTCTGTGTTGAGATTAAAACTTTTTTTATGTTTGGGGTGATCGTACGCTCGAGCGGACAACGGCAACTGTAAAAATGCCAAGTTTCTTACCGGAGGCTCGTTGGGTAAGTTTGAAAAGTCCAAAAAAAGTCCCGTTGTTGTTGCGTCATCACATAGCAGAGGCTCTCCCGATTGGTTGCTGCGACGCGGCGAGCAGCAGAAGCAGGTCAAATCGAGCTTCGACAGTCGCTGCTCGGAGGCGACGCGGGCGCGGAAAACAGCTGCCACTCACTGCCGCGCTGCTTGAACTGCTGCGGACGCGCTGCGCCGCGTTGCGCCAAGATGCTTGGCCACATAGACTTTCAATGTAAAGTGGCTGCTTCGGCTGTGCGAAAAGCGTTTGGTGAGAACCCGGCATTACCTGTTCAGGAAACAGGGAGCTCAGTCCGAGGGGAGGCAGCTTTATTTATTCCATTTTTGACGAAGGTCTTACATCTTTTGGGAAAGTGAAAAGGCTCACTTGTTCACTGATGATATTAGAACACCCAAATGCAACACACCCGGCATTTTTCAAGTTATACAAAAAAAAGGCGATCTGGCAGAGAATGAATATGCTTTAATGGCAGACGCAGACTGAAGGTCCTGCTTCCAACGTCACAAATGTTGCATTCGCTTGTAGTCGGATTTTTCAAAGAGAAAAGCTGTTTTTAATTTTATACTCAGTTTGGAAGGAATTTTCATTATTTTATCATTTTCTTTACAAAAACAAACATAGTTGAATGATAAAATATATATATCTTCTATCATTTCATGCAAATTTGTAAGATGATGTCAGTGGACCTTTAAGTTTGTTATTTAATAACAATCTAGAAACAATACCAACTTGTTTAACTGGCCATGAGGCAGCGCCCTGAAATGTAAATGGAAGTTCAGAGAATTGTTGTTCAAACTAAAAAAAAGTATATAAAAATGGGTTTCTCATGCAAGAATCTGTTTATTTCACAAAGTTAAGGAAACCAGGGCCGATTTATCGGTGCACCCCTAATCTGTTTCCCACCAGAAACACCAAGTGGACTGTCTGCTGTGTGTTGGATATTTTGTGATAAACACCTGAACGTCTCATCAAAGACCTAAGTGGACTCAGCTCGACCATCTGGAAGAAGAAAAACCGAACCTGGACCCGTCCTCATTAAGGACCGGTCCTGAGAAGCTTCAGGTCTGTGATATCATGTGGACACGTTGTCTTGGCAACTCTTACACACTTGACGTGACGCGACTGAGATAAAACTTTTCTGATCATCCGAGACCTCCAAACAGATGGGAAGTAATCTGATTACTATCAGTACTCTGTTACAAGCTGGGTTCTAAGACCCAACACAGAACTCGATACCTTTGAGACTCGTGACAAAAAAATTAAAAAAGTTTTTAAAAGTGAACACATGATCTGAAAACCGTTTTCTGGACTAAAAGATGACGTGAGTCGTTTATGAACTGGGAGCATCAGGTCGGTTTAACAAGAGTCACTGGTTCTGTTGGTAACAAGTGATCACAGTAAATAATCCAGTTCAAAGCTTGAAGCTTCAGTCGTCTAACACACGTCTTGGTATCGGAGCAGGTTTAATGACGCACACACCTGAGCTTCGTGTGTGTCGTGTTTCTGTCACAGATAAATAAGACTTCACGTCTTCTGACTTCATTCAGACAGGAAGGACTGAAACATTTAAATCTCTCTGGAGGTGAAGGAGACACTTCCTGTCCAGGTGTTGGTTGAACGACTTCCTGTCCAGGTGTTGGTTGAACGACTTCCTGTCCAGGTGTTGGTTGAACGACTTCCTGTCCAGGTGTTGGTTGAACGACTTCCTGTCCAGGTGTTGGTTGAACGACTTCCTGTCCAGGTGTTGGTTGAACGACTTCCTGTCCAGGTGTTGGTTGAACGACTTCCTGTCCAGGTGTTGGTTGAACGACTTCCTGTCCAGGTGTTGGTTGAACGACTTCCTGTCCAGGTGTTGGTTGAACGACTTCCTGTCCAGGTGTTGGTTGAACGACTTCCTGTCCAGGTGTTGGTTGAACGACTTCCTGTCCAGGTGTTGGTTGAACGACTTCCTGTCCAGGTGTTGGTTGAACGACTTCCTGTCCAGGTGTTGGTTGAACGACTTCCTGTCCAGGTGTTGGTTGAACGACTTCCTGTCCAGGTGTTGGTTGAACGACTTCCTGTCCAGGTGTTGGTTGAACGACTTCCTGTCCAGGTGTTGGTTGAACGACTTCCTGTCCAGGTGTTGGTTGAACGACTTCCTGTCCAGGTGTTGGTTGAACGACTTCCTGTCCAGGTGTTGGTTGAACGACTTCCTGTCCAGGTGTTGGTTGAACGACTTCCTGTCCAGGTGTCGGTTGAACGACTTCCTGTCCAGGTGTTGGTTGAACGACTTCCTGTCCAGGTGTTGGTTGAACGACTTCCTGTCCAGGTGTTGGTTGAACGACTTCCTGTCCAGGTGTTGGTTGAACGACTTCCTGTCCAGGTGTCGGTTGAACGACTTCCTGTCCAGGTGTCGGTTGAACGACTTCCTGTCCAGGTGTCGGTTGAACGACTTCCTGTCCAGGTGTCGGTTGAACGACTTCCTGTCCAGGTGTTGGTTGAACGACTTCCTGTCCAGGTGTTGGTTGAACGACTTCCTGTCCAGGTGTTGGTTGAACGACTTCCTGTCCAGGTGTTGGTTGAACGACTTCCTGTCCAGGTGTTGGTTGAACGACTTCCTGTCCAGGTGTTGGTTGAACGACTTCCTGTCCAGGTGTCGGTTGAACGACTTCCTGTCCAGGTGTCGGTTGAACGACTTCCTGTCCAGGTGTCGGTTGAACGACTTCCTGTCCAGGTGTCGGTTGAACGACTTCCTGTCCAGGTGTCGGTTGAACGACTTCCTGTCCAGGTGTCGGTTGAACGACTTCCTGTCCAGGTGTCGGTTGAACGACTTCCTGTCCAGGTGTCGGTTGAACGACTTCCTGTCCAGGTGTTGGTTGAACGACTTCCTGTCCAGGTGTTGGTTGAACGACTTCCTGTCCAGGTGTTGGTTGAACGACTTCCTGTCCAGGTGTTGGTTGAACGACTTCCTGTCCAGGTGTTGGTTGAATCACGTCTTTAGTTGGAACAGGTGTGAAGCTGCTCTCAACAGAAAACAGATGCTGGACACGTTCATGTTCTACTCTGAAGCTGAGGTCAACTGTTTGTCCCCTCAGCCATGGACCCGTCCATCACCTTGTGGCAGTTCTTGCTCCACCTGCTGGAGGACCAGCAGCAGCGTCACCTGATCTCCTGGACAGGTGAGGACGGAGAGTTCAAGCTGATCGACGCTGAGGAGGTTGCTCGCCTGTGGGGGCTCCGCAAGAACAAGCACAACATGAACTATGACAAACTGAGCCGGGCGCTCCGGTACTACTACGACAAGGTACACCTGTTTTCACACTGAGTCTCCTGCACTTTTGACTTCCTGTTCCCACAGTGTGTGTCCTGCACTGCTTACTTCTTGTTCCCACACAATGTCACATGCGTGACTGACTTCCTGTTCCCACAGAGTGTTTCCTGCACTGCTTACATCCTGTTCCCACACAACGTCACCTGCACTGCTTACTTCCTGTTCCCACACAACGTCACCTGCACTGCTTACTTCCTGTTCCCACACAACGTCACCTGCACTGCTTACTTCCTGTTCCCACACAACGTCACCTGCACTGCTTACTTCCTGTTCGCACACAACGTCACCTGCACTGCTTACTTCCTGTTCCCACACAACGTCACCTGCACTGCTTACTTCCTGTTCCCACACCGTGTCACCTGCACTGCTTACTTCCTGTTCCCACACCGTGTCACCTGCACTGCTTACTTCCTGTTCCCACACCGTGTCACCTGCACTGCTTACTTCCTGTTCCCACACCGTGTCACCTGCACTGCTTACTTCCTGTTCCCACACCGTGTCACCTGCACTGCTTACTTCCTGTTCCCACACCGTGTCACCTGCACTGCTTACTTCCTGTTCCCACACAACGTCACCTGCACTGCTTACTTCCTGTTCCCACATGTGTCTCCTGCACTGCTTACTTCATGTTCCCACACTGTGTCGTGCACTGCTGACTTCCTGTTCCCACACCGTGTCACCTGCACTGCTTACTTCCTGTTCCCACACCATGTCACCTGCATTGCTTACTTCCTGTTCCCACACTGTGTCGTGCACTGCTGACTTCATGTTCCCACACCGTGTCACCTGCACTGCTTACTTCCTGTTCCCACACCATGTCACCTGCATTGCTTACTTCCTGTTCCCACACTGTCTCCTGCACTGCTTACTTCCTGTTCTCACACCGTGTCACCTGCACTGCTTACTTCCTGTTCCCACATGTGTCTCCTGCACTGCTTACTTCATGTTCCCACACTGTCGTGTACTGCTGACTTCCTGTTCCCACATGTGTCACATGCACCGCTTACTTCCTGTTCCCACACAATGTCACATGCCTGACTGACTTCCTGTTCCCACATGTGTCACATGCACCGCTTACTTCCTGTTCCCACACAGTGTCTCTTGGACTGCTGACTTCCTGTTCCCACACCGTGTCTCCTGCACTGCTTACTTCCTGTTCTCACACCGTGTCACCTGCACTGCTTACTTCCTGTTCCCACATGTGTCTCCTGCACTGCTTACTTCATGTTCCCACACTGTGTCGTGCACTGCTGACTTCCTGTTCCCACATGTCACCTGCACCGCTTACTTCCTGTTCCCACACAATGTCACATGCATGACTGACTTCCTGTTCCTACAGAGTGTCTCATGCACTGCTTACGTCCTGTTCCCATGCCGTGTCATGTACACTGCTTACTTCCTGTTCCCACACAATGGCTGTGTCTCAATTCAGGGGCTGCATCCTCATGAGTGCGCATTTGTCGGCCGCATACGTCATTGCCCCGCGCGGAGGACTGTCCCAATTCGAAGACTCCTCCTCATGCGGCCGAGGAATGCGGCCTACTTCCTGTCGAAATCGAAGGATGCATCCGTGGAACCTTCAAGACGGAGGCTATCCCAGAATTCATAGCGCCAGCAGAGATTTCGCGGGGGGGTGGGACTTTCTGCGTGCAGGGTCGGGGCTGCTGCGTGTTGTTGAGTCATCAGCTCGTTTTAACAACAACCTCAGCGCGAATATATCTCATTAAAATTTAACTACAGAAACGACAAAAAAAAAGTGTTAGCTGAATATATACTAGTGTTTCTGAGTTTACTGTTTTTGAAGAACTGATTACAAATCAGATTATTTTACACGTGCGTAGCAAGGATTTTCTGAGGGGCAATCTTTTAAAACCCAGAGTGGACCTACAAAATGCAAGTTGTCCAGTAGCTCAGTTGGTTAATCAACCTGCGATTGGTGCAGAGATACTTTTCTCGAAGCTGGTTCGAATCTCACTCGGTACGGTTAAAACTTATTTTACGTTTGTCTTTTATTGGATAAAAAAAAAGGAGTTTCACAAACTCCTTCCTTTTAATCTCAGTCCTCATTTTTTTATCCAATAAAAGACAAACGTAAAATAAGTTTTAACCGTACCGAGTGAGATTCGAACCAGCTTCGAGAAAAGTATCTCTGCACCAATCGCAGGTTGATTTACCAACTGAGCTACTGGACAACTTGCATTTTGTAGGTCCACTCTGGGTTTTAACAGATCGCCCCTTATAAGCTGATTTGTAATCAGTTCTTAACAAACAGTAAACTCAGAAACACTAATATATATACATGTATTCAGATAAATAATATATTTTAGCGGCGTCCCTTCTCTTTCCACACACACCAAGCGGCACACAAGAACTTCCCACCCACTTCAAGAGAACGCCCCACCCACTTCAACGCCGGCAAACCTGAAGGCTAGACCGTCCCATTTCAGCAGTTTCGCTCAGCCCACCCGGTCTTGTGAGTGCGTGGCCTACTCGGCCCAGCTAGGCTGGGTCCTCATGAGGACGCAGCCCCTGAATTGAGACACAGCCAATGTCATATGCCTGACTGACTTCCTGTTCCCACACAATGTCATATGCCTGACTGACTTCCTGTTCCCACACCGTGTCATGTACACTGCTGACTTCCTGTTCCCACACGTGTCACTTGCCTGACTGACTTCCTGTTCCCACACCGTCATGTACACTGCTGACTTCCTGTTCCCACATGTGTCACTTGCCTGACTGACTTCCTGTTCCCACACAATGTCACATGCCTGACTGACTTCCTGTTCCCACACAATGTCACATGCCTGACTGACTTCCTGTTCCCACACAGTGTCTCTTGGACTGCTGACTTCCTGTTCCCACACCGTGTCATGTACACTGCTGACTTCCTGTTCTCACACCATGTCACTTGCCTATCTGACTTCCTGTTCCCACACAGTGTCACTTGCCTGACTGACTTCCCGTTCCCACACAGTGTCACTTGCCTGACTGACTTCCTGTTCCCACACAGTGTCACTTGCCTGACTGACTTCCTGTTCCCACACAGTGTCACTTGCCTGACTGACTTCCTGTTCCCACACAGTGTCACTTGCCTGACTGACTTCCCGTTCCCACACAGTGTCACTTGCCTGACTGACTTCCTGTTCCCACACAGTGTCACTTGCCTGACTGACTTCCCGTTCCCACACAGTGTCACTTGCCTGACTGACTTCCTGTTCCCACACAGTGTCACTTGCCTGACTGACTTCCTGTTCCCACACAGTGTCACTTGCCTGACTGACTTCCCGTTCCCACACAGTGTCACTTGCCTGACTGACTTCCTGTTCCCACACAGTGTCACTTGCCTGACTGACTTCCTGTTCCCACACAGTGTCACTTGCCTGACTGACTTCCCGTTCCCACACAGTGTCACTTGCCTGACTGACTTCCCGTTCCCACACAGTGTCACTTGCCTGACTGACTTCCTGTTCCCACACAGTGTCACTTGCCTGACTGACTTCCTGTTCCCACACAGTGTCACTTGCCTGACTGACTTCCTGTTCCCACACAGTGTCACTTGCCTGACTGACTTCCTGTTCCCACACAGTGTCACTTGCCTGACTGACTTCCTGTTCCCACACAGTGTCACTTGCCTGACTGACTTCCTGTTCCCACACAGTGTCACTTGCCTGACTGACTTCCTGTTCCCACACAGTGTCACTTGCCTGACTGACTTCCTGTTCCCACACAGTGTCACTTGCCTGACTGACTTCCTGTTCCCACACAGTGTCACTTGCCTATCTGACTTCCCGTTCCCACACAGTGTCACTTGCCTGACTGACTTCCTGTTCCCACACAGTGTCACTTGCCTGACTGACTTCCTGTTCCCACACAGTGTCACTTGCCTGACTGACTTCCTGTTCCCACACAGTGTCACTTGCCTGACTGACTTCCTGTTCCCACACAGTGTCACTTGCCTGACTGACTTCCTGTTCCCACACAGTGTCACTTGCCTGACTGACTTCCTGTTCCCACACAGTGTCACTTGCCTGACTGACTTCCTGTTCCCACACAGTGTCACTTGCCTGACTGACTTCCTGTTCCCACACAGTGTCACTTGCCTGACTGACTTCCTGTTCCCACACAGTGTCACTTGCCTGACTGACTTCCTGTTCCCACACAGTGTCACTTGCCTGACTGACTTCCTGTTCCCACACAGTGTCACTTGCCTGACTGACTTCCTGTTCCCACACAGTGTCACTTGCCTGACTGACTTCCCGTTCCCACACAGTGTCACTTGCCTGACTGACTTCCTGTTCCCACACAGTGTCACTTGCCTGACTGACTTCCCGTTCCCACACAGTGTCACTTGCCTGACTGACTTCCTGTTCCCACACAGTGTCACTTGCCTGACTGACTTCCTGTTCCCACACAGTGTCACTTGCCTGACTGACTTCCTGTTCCCACACAGTGTCACTTGCCTATCTGACTTCCCGTTCCCACACAGTGTCACTTGCCTGACTGACTTCCTGTTCCCACACAGTGTCACTTGCCTATCTGACTTCCCGTTCCCACACAGTGTCACTTGCCTGACTGACTTCCTGTTCCCACACAGTGTCACTTGCCTGACTGACTTCCCGTTCCCACACAGTGTCACTTGCCTGACTGACTTCCTGTTCCCACACAGTGTCACTTGCCTGACTGACTTCCCGTTCCCACACAGTGTCACTTGCCTGACTGACTTCCTGTTCCCACACAGTGTCACTTGCCTGACTGACTTCCCGTTCCCACACAGTGTCACTTGCCTGACTGACTTCCTGTTCCCACACAGTGTCACTTGCCTGACTGACTTCCCGTTCCCACACAGTGTCACTTGCCTGACTGACTTCCTGTTCCCACACAGTGTCACTTGCCTGACTGACTTCCCGTTCCCACACAGTGTCACTTGCCTGACTGACTTCCTGTTCCCACACAGTGTCACTTGCCTGACTGACTTCCTGTTCCCACACAGTGTCACTTGCCTGACTGACTTCCTGTTCCCACACAGTGTCACTTGCCTGACTGACTTCCTGTTCCCACACAGTGTCACTTGCCTGACTGACTTCCTGTTCCCACACAGTGTCACTTGCCTGACTGACTTCCTGTTCCCACACAATGTCACATGCCTGACTGACTTCCTGTTCCCACACAATGTCACATGCCTGACTGACTTCCTGTTCCCACACAGTGTCTCTTGGACTGCTGACTTCCTGTTCCCACACCGTGTCATGTACACTGCTGACTTCCTGTTCTCACACCATGTCACTTGCCTATCTGACTTCCTGTTCCCACACAGTGTCACTTGCCTGACTGACTTCCCGTTCCCACACAGTGTCACTTGCCTGACTGACTTCCTGTTCCCACACCATGTCACTTGCCTGACTGACTTCCTGTTCCCACACCATGTCACTTGCCTGACTGACTTCCCGTTCCCACACAGTGTCACTTGCCTGACTGACTTCCTGTTCCCACACAGTGTCACTTGCCTGACTGACTTCCTGTTCCCACACAGTGTCACTTGCCTGACTGACTTCCCGTTCCCACACAGTGTCACTTGCCTGACTGACTTCCTGTTCCCACACAGTGTCACTTGCCTGACTGACTTCCTGTTCCCACACAGTGTCACTTGCCTGACTGACTTCCTGTTCCCACACAGTGTCACTTGCCTGACTGACTTCCTGTTCCCACACAGTGTCACTTGCCTGACTGACTTCCTGTTCCCACACAGTGTCACTTGCCTGACTGACTTCCTGTTCCCACACAGTGTCACTTGCCTGACTGACTTCCCGTTCCCACACAGTGTCACTTGCCTGACTGACTTCCTGTTCCCACACAGTGTCACTTGCCTGACTGACTTCCTGTTCCCACACAGTGTCACTTGCCTGACTGACTTCCTGTTCCCACACAGTGTCACTTGCCTGACTGACTTCCCGTTCCCACACAGTGTCACTTGCCTGACTGACTTCCTGTTCCCACACAGTGTCACTTGCCTGACTGACTTCCTGTTCCCACACAGTGTCACTTGCCTGACTGACTTCCTGTTCCCACACAGTGTCACTTGCCTGACTGACTTCCCGTTCCCACACAGTGTCACTTGCCTGACTGACTTCCTGTTCCCACACAGTGTCACTTGCCTGACTGACTTCCCGTTCCCACACAGTGTCACTTGCCTGACTGACTTCCTGTTCCCACACAGTGTCACTTGCCTGACTGACTTCCTGTTCCCACACAGTGTCACTTGCCTGACTGACTTCCCGTTCCCACACAGTGTCACTTGCCTGACTGACTTCCCGTTCCCACACAGTGTCACTTGCCTGACTGACTTCCCGTTCCCACACAGTGTCACTTGCCTGACTGACTTCCTGTTCCCACACAGTGTCACTTGCCTGACTGACTTCCTGTTCCCACACAGTGTCACTTGCCTGACTGACTTCCTGTTCCCACACAGTGTCACTTGCCTGACTGACTTCCTGTTCCCACACAGTGTCACTTGCCTGACTGACTTCCTGTTCCCACACAGTGTCACTTGCCTGACTGACTTCCCGTTCCCACACAGTGTCACTTGCCTGACTGACTTCCTGTTCCCACACAGTGTCACTTGCCTGACTGACTTCCTGTTCCCACACAGTGTCACTTGCCTATCTGACTTCCCGTTCCCACACAGTGTCACTTGCCTGACTGACTTCCTGTTCCCACACAGTGTCACTTGCCTGACTGACTTCCTGTTCCCACACAGTGTCACTTGCCTGACTGACTTCCCGTTCCCACACAGTGTCACTTGCCTGACTGACTTCCTGTTCCCACACAGTGTCACTTGCCTGACTGACTTCCCGTTCCCACACAGTGTCACTTGCCTGACTGACTTCCTGTTCCCACACAGTGTCACTTGCCTGACTGACTTCCCGTTCCCACACAGTGTCACTTGCCTGACTGACTTCCTGTTCCCACACAGTGTCACTTGCCTGACTGACTTCCCGTTCCCACACAGTGTCACTTGCCTGACTGACTTCCTGTTCCCACACAGTGTCACTTGCCTGACTGACTTCCCGTTCCCACACAGTGTCACTTGCCTGACTGACTTCCTGTTCCCACACAGTGTCACTTGCCTGACTGACTTCCCGTTCCCACACAGTGTCACTTGCCTGACTGACTTCCTGTTCCCACACAGTGTCACTTGCCTGACTGACTTCCTGTTCCCACACAGTGTCACTTGCCTATCTGACTTCCCGTTCCCACACAGTGTCACTTGCCTGACTGACTTCCTGTTCCCACACAGTGTCACTTGCCTGACTGACTTCCTGTTCCCACACAGTGTCACTTGCCTGACTGACTTCCCGTTCCCACACAGTGTCACTTGCCTGACTGACTTCCTGTTCCCACACAGTGTCACTTGCCTGACTGACTTCCTGTTCCCACACAGTGTCACTTGCCTGACTGACTTCCCGTTCCCACACAGTGTCACTTGCCTGACTGACTTCCTGTTCCCACACAGTGTCACTTGCCTGACTGACTTCCCGTTCCCACACAGTGTCACTTGCCTGACTGACTTCCTGTTCCCACACAGTGTCACTTGCCTGACTGACTTCCCGTTCCCACACAGTGTCACTTGCCTGACTGACTTCCTGTTCCCACACAGTGTCACTTGCCTGACTGACTTCCCGTTCCCACACAGTGTCACTTGCCTGACTGACTTCCTGTTCCCACACAGTGTCACTTGCCTGACTGACTTCCCGTTCCCACACAGTGTCACTTGCCTGACTGACTTCCTGTTCCCACACAGTGTCACTTGCCTGACTGACTTCCCGTTCCCACACAGTGTCACTTGCCTGACTGACTTCCCGTTCCCACACAGTGTCACTTGCCTGACTGACTTCCCGTTCCCACACAGTGTCACTTGCCTGACTGACTTCCTGTTCCCACACAGTGTCACTTGCCTGACTGACTTCCCGTTCCCACACAGTGTCACTTGCCTGACTGACTTCCTGTTCCCACACAGTGTCACTTGCCTGACTGACTTGAAGATCAAACCTTCTTCCTGTGTGCTACATGTTGTTCCCACGTCACTGTTTTTAAAGGTGTCTGATATTGTCAGCCCATATGTTGCTGAATTAATTAACATCTCTCTTTCAACCGGGTCAGTTCACGTTTTTTAAACAGTTTTAAGTCCCATTTTGAAAAAGCCCAACTTGGACCCCGCTGAGCTCTGCAACTACAGGCCAATATCTAAACTGGCCTTTCTCACCAACGTTCTGGAGAAGTTCAAAAGTCAAGTCAAAGTCAACTTTATTGTCAGATCTGCAATATGTACTGTACAGGACATACACAGGACCGAAATTGCGTTTCTCTCAGTCCCTCGGTGCAACAGTAAACATCTAAACATTGAAACACTGAAACATATAATAATAGACATAAGCATAAAATAGTAAAACTAACACTGTCCTGAGTTTTTTTTTTTTTTGCATAGCGGTGCAAGAGCATGAAAATCCACACCAACTCTAAAACTAAAACATTAAACATTTAATGAACATAATACTGTCCTGAGTTTTTGCATACTAGCACAAAAAAAAGAGTATAAAAAGTATAACTAAAATAAACTAAAGGTTTCTAGCATTGACATTTGCAAAGTGGCAAAGCAGCGTATGAGTCAATGTACACAGTATATGTATGAGGTAGTAGTTGATGTTGTTATAGAGGCAAAAAGTGGCATATGCAGTAAGGCACATTGGGCATCCCTAAATAAGACCGTTCAGAGCACACTGTATATGTACCAGCAGTGGTGTAGATATTAGAGTAGTGTAAATAAATGTAAACAGTAGTAATTACATGTAAGCAGTAGTAATAAAAGTAAACAGTATTAATAAATGTAAACAGAGAATGTAAACAGTATTATGATTATAGGCAGTGATGTAATACAGACATTAGTGCAAGTATGAGAATACATAGTTCCCATGTGACGTCACATCTGTGGGTTGTCCTGTTTGACCCTCCCACTTGTAGGTTTACTTGCAGTTTGAGCGCATTCAAATGGATGTCCATTTTTCACGTTGTTTTTTTTGTTAATTTCTAATTAATTGCAATGGTTACTTCGTGTTGTGTCAGTCAGTGTTCCAGTCGGGTAGACGTTTGGGCAACGCGCAGGTTTCACTTCATCAAAAAAAAAGTAAACGGGAAGGATTTATCTCATCGGAGAAACTGGACAACAGCCCCTCCTGCTCTGAGTCTGGCTTTGATCTGCTCTGGAAGACGTCGTACTTTTGGCCGGTAAACAAAATATTCTACATAAATCATTTTGTGAAACTATGTCAGAACAATGTTAGAGTACAACTGTCTGTGTGTTAGAGCTGGGTTTTTTTTTTCATTATTTAGCAAACCGTCTTGCATGCTGTTAGCTTAGCATCTCGCTAACGCGACAATGGCCTCCTCTGCTCCTCACGGTCCACCAGACCGTCACATGTGACCAGCTCGCGCTCTCAGATACACGTTTACACGGGCTAACTTACCTGAATTTATAACTTTTATGACTTCTGTCGAGCCTGAAGGAACTGTGTTGGAGCGCACGGTGTCCCCCATCCCTCCTGCTCTGTTTTGCTCCACTCAGAGCTGCGCGCGGCCAGAGCAGCTCACTACCAAGTCACGTGACCAGTCAAATCGCAGCCCGTGCGATTAGCGAATCGCGTTTTAACATATCGCGAGATAATTGCAAATGCGATTAATCGTGCAGCCTTATTTCAAACAAAGTTTTTTTTAAATCAGTAAACAAGTTCTCAGCTTCTTTTTGCAGAGGAAAAATAAATTTTTAGACAAAGGCACAAGTTTCAACCATGAATTTTGGAGCTTCCACAAGACGGAGGTTTTTCCCCCCATGGTCAGCCTGTTAGCTTAGCTCGTAGCTTAGTTTCTCAGCTTAGCTGCTTTTTAACCATAGACAATATTAATGTGATTTTGGATGGTTCAAATGGATTTTAAAGAGCAAAGAGAAAGGGAGGAGTCAGTGAAGAGCACTGGAGTTGAGCTTTTTGTCATCCAGTGTCTTCAGTAG
>JBBPBX010078604.1:0-16583 GCA_038048925.1 Garcialebias charrua
ATGAACGATTTATGTCATACTATGATTAAAAACTGCAAAACTACTAGAATCATCTTACAACAGATACAAACTTATTGTTTTAATTAAAACAATATGTTTCTCAAGAAAAAAAACTGATGAGCTTGCCAGCAGGTAAGGAGCGTTTTACCTTTGGGACAAATTGAGGTCGTCGATTGGTCAGTTACTGTCACGCCTTCTGGGTTCTGGTTGCGCTGTCCAGGATCCGACTTAAAAAACAAACAAACAAAAAAACAAACAAAAAAACAAACAAAAACAAAACAAAAAGAGAGAGCTGCAGCAGACGGTGCTGGGAGGAGGCGGGGCGGCCCAAATGCAGCGTAAGCGCAGCAGTCTCTCTGTGCAGCACAGGGCTTCAAGATGACCAGATATTTTGCTTGTGCCCTCACTGCCCAGGGCCCCTTATGCCTCTTTTCCACCGCTCGGCTCGGCTCGGGTTGGATCGGCTCAGGTCGGCTCAGTTCGGGTCGGGTCACATCTATGTTCTGTTTCCACAGCTTTTTTGTCCCCCTTCTGTGGGCGGGGTCCAGAATCCTACTCGTCTTACCACATGGTGGCAGTAGTGTTCCCTCAAGCTATTTACTACAGTACTAGCCACCACTAGAAGAAGAACACAATAAAGGCTTTGACAGAATGTTGTGAAAGAGATGTCATGCTATAATGAGTACCTCATGAGCTGTAATCTTTAAACCCAATTCATAATCCTACCTTGTTGCCTTCTTTAAACCCATGTATTTTCCAATTTAGTATTTTTACAATAAAGATGTATTAAAGCATATTTTATTATTTAGTTATGCACAAGGTGCTTGATAAAGTTGCAAAACCATATTTATCTGAGCTGCTTCAACCTTCCTGCCCTCCCCGTTCTCAGATCAGCTGAGCAGTTGCTGCTGACAGTCCTCAAAACTTTTTAAATCTTATTTAAAAACACACATTTATTCCTTGGCTTTTAACACGTGATCTTATCTTTTATGGCATGTTAACACACCTGCAGTAAGACTGGTATATGTATTTATTTTTGTATGCTTTTTATAGTTTTTAATTAACTTGTCTTTTATGTTATTGTACAGCACTTTGGTTGACCCTGTGGTTTTTAAAATGTGCTTTATAAATAAAGTTGATTTAAAACATCACACTGTGATCTTTGAAACTGCCAGAGTTTCCCTGGTAAAGTTGCTGCTGGGTGGTAGATGGTAGATGGATGGTCTGTGAATTCTTTAACTTTAAACTGTCCAAAGGACTTTGGCCACTTTTAATTTTTGACTTTTTTTGTATGACTTCATCCTAGAACCAAATAATTTATAACGTAATAACAGTTGAGCAGATTCTAATAATCTTTATCTTATGATTCTTTAAAGGTCAAATGCAAATGGAAAGTTCTCTTAACTTCCAGTATGGATTTAAACACAATACACACTTCGCATTATAAAATAAGTTTAGGAAATTGAATGTTCGAGGACACCACTTAAGAAAATATAACGTTTAATAGGAAAAGTTTGAAGTGACAAACAGAAGTAACAAATTTCCATCTGGTGTCTCACGTCTTCCTCCAGAAGATGACACAGGTTGTTGAATTCTGGCGATTTTCTTCTGTTGACTGTAAAAGAAAAATGTGATTAATTTAGTCCAGAAACTGTTTTTTTTTTTTTAAACAACACAGTGTGATCACAACATGTTCATATACTAAATGTATCCTGTTGGAGTTATTTGAAATAAAATTCAATGTTTTATAGACATAAAGACACCTCCATTAATTTTCTCCCTTGTACTTTGTATCACATATTATCAATTCTATCAAAAACCACATAGCTGATATTTTTCAAAAAAATCTAGTGTGATCACAACATGTTCATATACTAAATGTATCCTGTTGGAGTTATTTGAAATAAAATTCAATGTTTTATAGACATAAAGACACCTCCATTAATTTTCTCCCTTGTACTTTGTATCACATATTATCAATTCTATCAAAAACCACATAGCTGATATTTTTCAAAAAAATCTAGTGTGATCACAACATGTTCATATACTAAATGTATCCTGTTGGAGTTATTTGAAATAAAATTCGAATTTTTATAATTTATTTTCGTTGTGCAAGCACAGTTTTGGAAGGAGTCAAAGCGAAACTACTTTAAATGCAGCAGATTTGACCACTACGTGACAATATTAAAGCGTGGTTAAGCTCAGGAGCCCTCGTACTATAAAGTCAGCTATGAAATATATTTTATATCTGTTCATTGAGCTACATTTAAAGACATAAAGCCGCCCGCGCGCCGCGTGTTGCTCGTGGCGAACCTGCTTTTTAAAATCCTGCAGTTTTGAGCAATACGTGATTTTATTAAGGACACGTTCAGCTGAAGACCCATCTTTGCTATAAATTTTAAAAATAATAATTGTTTTTACCGTGTTATTCATGTAAAGTCCTGCAGTGATCACTTCCCTCGCTTCCGTGAAAACTGCTCGAGTCTCCTCCTTCCTACTTCCAGAGCGGGTGAGCTCGCCTCAGTACCCCTCTGAAACCAGCCCGAAAATCTCAAGAAATCTCGCGCGGCTTAGCACGGAATATCCGGTGGAAAAGGATGAAAGGGGGTCTCTGCGACGCACATATGACGTAACATCCGACCCGAGCCGACCGGTGGAAAAGGGGCATAAGAGATCGTGGGCCCCTGGGCACTTGCCCAGTTGCCCATATAGTTAATCCGGCCTCTGTTAGGTCTGATAGCTTTCTGTGATCCATAATAAGAAATACCAAACTGCACAGGGACAAAGTTAGACTGGACACACATGTCCCCTATAGTCACATTATTTTCACCTTTTCAAAGGTCCTTTTTGTCAAGGCCATATACAGTAATTCTATTGAACCAAAAATCAAAAGCGACTGAATTTCATGAGTTGATTTTCAGTTGAAATTTTATCTTCATTTGACTTGTCAGTTATTTTTGTCAGGTTTTCTTTATTTAACAAGAGTAAAAACAAATGTAACTACGTGAACCATGTGGCTTTAGCTGCTTGAGATCAGAACAGTTTATGCCGTTTTAAAAGGCTAAAATAAACACAATTTTCTTTAATATTTTTTATATTTATGGCATACATTAAAGCTGCTTTAAAATTCAAATATGTAGCTTGAGCAACTCACATATACCTGTTATGCTTCGTTGTAAAGCCTGGTCCGGTCTGAACCGGTCACAGTCAGCCCAGACTCTGGTTTTGTTTGCTTTCAGCAGAACGCTGCCTCCATGCGAGTAGGATCATCAAGATCGTACAGCTCGGCAATAATTGCACCTGTTTGCCATTTTTTCTAAAGAATAATTGGAGCTCTCTGTGTTGTACATGGTCAGAAACAAGTAGCTGAAGGAAATGAGGAGCAGTCGCTGGAAGTATGACTCATCTGTTTTGACCCCCCTGGCCAGGAGTCTGCTGACGTCAAGTCTGCAGCACCAGCCTGGCCTGAATAGAACCCCAGGTCCAAAAACTGAGCTGGAACTGAACCAGTACAGAACCAGGGCCATACAATGTGTAAGGGCCAATAGTTTGGTGCTAAATGCTTCACTTTGGAAAACTTGCACATCTTCCAGATCCCTCACTGTGTCACATGGTTGCAAAGATAATGGTCTTTTGGTTAAAAACTGTTCATTTGAAATGTTATTGTTTTCTAGGAACAGAAAGTGGCTCATAGTTTCTATAATTCAGATAAATAATGTAAAGGTTGCAGTTCACACTACAAAAACTACGACTCTACATGATAGTTTTATCACCTCACATAAAAGCTGGTCTGTTTGGCTGACTCACAGTGTCAGCAGGCCTATTTTTTAATCCATAATAAATATATTTAATGACACCTCTTTAGCAAGCTGAAATGTCTGAAGAGTTAAGTCTGTCTGTTGGTTTTAATGATGAGAGAGAACGCCTGAGAAAGAGGTTTCTCTCCTGCCTGCAGGCTCTGGTTTAGTTTTCTGATGAATAGCACACAGGAGATTTTCATGTTGGGTGCTTGTCCATTGAACCATACCTGGACCCCCTCCAGTTTGCATACCAGCCATGCATTGGAGTCAATGACGCCATCATCTACCTGCTGCATGGAGCCTACACACACCTGGACAGGGCAGGCAGCACTGTAAGAGTCATGTTCTTTGACTTTTCCAGTGCTTTTAACACCATCAGACCTGCTCTCCTCTGCAGTAGCTCCTGGACATGCAGGTGAATGACTCGCTGGTCACCTGGATCAGAGACTACCTCACAGGTCGACCACAGTATGTGAGGCTGCAGAACACCACCTCAGACACCATACTGAGCAGCACAGGGGCTCCTCAGGGCACGGTTCTCTTACCGTTTCTGTTCACCCTGTACTCCTTGGACTTCAGATACAACTCACAATCCTGCCATCTGCAGAAGTTCTCAATGACTCTGCCATTGTGGGTTGCATCACTGGTGACCAGGAAGATGAATACAGAAGTGTGGTGGACAGAACCACCTGCAACTCAATGTTGGAAAAACTAAAGAGCCTAGACAATAAACTGGACTGGACAGCTAACACCAACGCCCTCTACAAGAAAGGGCAGAGTCGCCTTTTTCTTCTGAGGAGACTCAAGTTCTTTAACATCTGCAGGACCACGCTGCAGATGTTTTACCACTTGGTGGTGTCCAGCATCTTCTTCTATGCTGTGGTGTGCTGGGGCAGCAGGGTGAAGAAAACTGATGTCAACAGACTCGATAAACTGATCAGGAGAGCTGGTTCAGTTTTGGAGTGGACCTGCAGTCTCTGACAGAGGTGTCTGAACAGAGGATGCTGAAGAAACTGATCCAGATCCTGAACACCCCCTGCATGACACTCTTACTGCAGCACCTTCACTCGTAGACTGAGACCACCGAGGTGCTCCACAGAACAACACAAGAAGTCCTTCCTCCCTGTGGCTATCAAACTATTCAGTTCCTCTCCTTTCTACACGTAGGACAATAAAATTAATCCTGTACTACAATAAACATTTTAATGTTTCTGTCTGCACCTGACCCATTTAGAACTTAATTGTTGGTATTTTTAAATATTCTGTTATTTTTTTAAATATTCTCTGTTGTTGTTTTTTACATCTTATGTGATTCCTTGTGTATGTGCCTTTGTACTGAAACTCTGGCACAAAAATTTCCTGCGTGAGCAATAAAGTTCTATGTTATCTCTTGTCAAACTTCTGTGTGCGTTTTGGTCTTCAGAGAAGCAACAGGAGGGAGCAGGCAGGGTGTCCTCACAGACATGAAGTTTGCTCTATACTTCGTTCCTGTTAAATTGAGTAAAAAGCCTACAAGTCAGTTTGAGTTATGCTGTTTGTATTGCCATACACCTTCAGTTTGACTTACAAAAGATCAACTTCATTGTCGAGAACTTTTCTTTCTGGTAGGCGAGGTTTGTTTTGTGAGGATTTGACAGTGTGAAAATCATTATTTTAAGTCACTATTTCCTTCCTGTTCCTCTGAGTTAGGAGTCTGCATGTGGCAGGGCTTTTGACTTGGAACCCGAAGGACGTGGGTTCGCGCCCCGGCCACTACACACCTTGGGGTGTCTATGAGTGCACACCTAATTCTCCAGCTCCCCGGGCGCTTTCTATGGCTGCTCACTGCACCACCTGGTAGGTGGTTGGGTTAAATGCAGAGACGAATTTCGTCTGTGTATGGGAAACATACGCAGATGACAGGAAAAGACATTATTATTATTATTATTATAAAGAGTTCAGGGGGTGGGGGGAAGAGTGGGGATCGGGTGTTGTGGGGAGCTGTGGCTCCGGAGATGGTGTTCAGTGTGGAGCTCACGCCCAGCAGAACTGAGATGAGGGAGATAATGATTGTTTGGTGAAGCGGAGGTGGAATGATTCACCGTTCCGAAGCTGGCAGCTCGTCACTCGGTCCCCCCGAACTGTGATGATCGATGCTGCTCCCCTCGCCAGATTGGCTGCTGCATCATGGGAATGCATAATCCCCATTGCTGGATTGTTTGTGAAGACGTTCTGCAGCACTGACATTATCGCTTTAAACAAACATACACATCTTATCAGTTTGCCCTCAGGGCGTTGCGTCCTTCTGTCTGTCTGCTGCTGTTTTTGCTTTGCAGGGATACCATTATCACCTGCAGCCGAAGGCAAAGGCTCAGAGATGTTTATGTGCCCGTCACCAAAATACGCCATGAAGCACTAGACACGTTTCTTTTAAAACTTCCAGGAAGCAAACATCGGATGTACATCTACACCTGCTAAACTTTTGAAGTCAACCCTATTCAACATGAAAAATGTGTCTGGCATAGGTTCTAATGTAAATAAATGCAATCCCATTTTGAAAAGTTTGTGATTTTTGGTTAGAAGAAAAGTTCTGCTTGCCTTGTTTTCTGTCATTCATGAGCAAAAGGAGTTTAGCAGGAACCCATCATGTTACACTGTGTTTATCCTTCTGAGCCTCTGGAGGGGACTGATCATGTGTGACATAGGGGTGAGCAATATGGCTCAAAAATTATATTGTGATATTTCAGAGCATTATCACGATAACGATACATTTCGTGATATAACCAAAAAAAAAAAAACAGAAATCAAATTTATTTATTTGACAAAATTAACTTAAAGGTGCTATATGTAACTTTCTATAGCGCGCAGCACTTAGAAATATTTTCAACAGGGAAAGCATTCTGCTCCCTCCCCCTCAGAGCCATATATGGCTCTGCCCCCCGTGGTCTGCTGAAATTCAAATTCAAGCTCTGTTTTTATTGGCTGATTCAAATTCAAGCTCTGTTTTTATTGGCTGGTTACAAACTCTGTTTTTATTGGCTGGTTAACGGCGGGTCACTTTTGCTTTTTAGAAATGCTTATTTACCACCTGGAGAAGCAAGGGGACAATATTTTTTTTAAAGTTTTTTTCAGAGATTACCTGTCTAACATCAGTCTGTCAGGAGATAGTGACAGAGTGAAGAAATATGTTAAAATATATTTTAAAAAAAAGTTACATATAGCACCTTTAACATGTTGTTTTGCAGTATTATATAAAATAAAATAAAAAACAACGAGGGTTAATTTTACTGAAATTACTTTATTTAGTAAAGTATTCAGTATCCAAGTATAAAAATAAAAAAATAAAAATGATCCTTCTGTTATTTAGATTGAAAAAGTCTGCACAAAATATAGATAAACAAAAACCACCACAAAAACTAAAGTGCAGGTGCAGTTTTCCAAAACAACTAAATAAAATGAAGCTTAAGATCTGTTGTGCATAAATGAAACCTACAACAAAACATGTTGCCTTTAAATGAGCTATAGCTTCCAGAACTTTTAACAAGGTGATCAGCTGACCCTGAAGCTTGTTGGTGTTTCAGCTTCATCTATTCATGCAGGAATGATTCATTTTTCTGACTGATCTGTCTCTGATCACCTGCCTCTTGGTCCGTGGACCGCACGTGTTTGTAACGACAGTTTAGAACGAGGGAGACGCAGCACCAGCAGCTCAGAGCGGGGTGGGGGGATACATTTGAGCTGTCTGTACCTGCAGTTTAGAGCAGGGGAGAGAGAAGCTGAGATGCGCATTGTTTGTTTTTAGCATTTTAGCTAGCTAGTATTGCACGTAACTAATTAGCGTTACACCAGTACAGACTGGTGGGGGGGGGGAGTGCACAGTTCGGTTTGATCGTTTGAAACGCTCGGTTGTTAAGGGGGTGGGGCGCCCTGACGTATTACGTCATGAAATTAGCACATCATGATAGAACTTTTTTGCCTGGGCAAGCTTTTTTACCGGTATTACCGGGAACGATATGATATGGCCCGCAGCCCTATGTGACACCTTCCAGGTATCAGCTCCTCTGGGTGCCAGACTTCCTTTAACACTCACTGAGTTCATCAACCTTCAGCTTTACTCTTTGACACACACACACATCTGGTGCCGTAGGTAAAGCACAGAAAAGTAGAAGGGAAACTTTATCAACATCCCTGGTGGAAATGCACCATAAATTAGCCCAGCTCTGTGAGCTGTGTGTAATGCTGATCTCTGCTGATGGCAAGATGCAGCTAATGGCCCAGGTAAGTGGTTCTGTGCTGATTGTTGTGAAGGGCCTGCGCGCTCTGGCAGCATCCCTCTCTCCCCTCTGGGGTTGTGTTGCAGGAGTGCGTTCACAATCGTCAGCAGCACCCGTTTCTGAGAGATAGCCCCCTCAGTGATCTGACCTCCTCTGCTGCGACTGCAGTGTCGGGTTCACCGTCTTTACTTGAGAATTCAGGGCAGCGTTGCACTTGGAAGGAGGCCGCGTCCACACACACGCACGCACACTTATTTAGGTATAGACGGTGCACTTCTGCTTTTAATGCATGGATGCTGACAGTGGGTTATTTTCCCCTCGGTGAGAGCGGCGGTGCGTCTTGTTTATGACTTGGTCATTTTTCACCGTATCTCTCGGCATCACATCAGCTCGCATCCCTCCGCTCCGACACAATGAGAACACACAAATTGTCCCGGGTGGAGAAACTCTGGAAGGTGAGTGGGACATCTTTTCAGGGACAAATGTTTCCCCCTATTTTTCTCAGCTTTTCTTAAATTATTCTAATTATACCTCTTGTCAATCTGTTACTGAACGCTTGAAGGGCATGTGTGAAGACAATGCAGAACTATTGTAAGAAGTGTCATGGCTGCTTATTTATTTATTAAGCTTGAAAAAAAAAACATCTGATGATATAATGAATACTTCGGGTGACAGCCCATATTGTAGTTGTTTATGTTGGTGGACTTTAACACCAAATTATAGTTTTTAAAGTGTTAACTTGTCAGCCTGTCTCTGAAGATGTGCTGAAGGCCAACATTTTGTCACGAGTGTGTGAAGTTGCTGATTATAGTTCATGTAGTTGATTCAGTGTGTGCACTCATGTCTAAGACATTTTTATCTACAGTATATACATTTTATGTATAGTTTATTTGAATTTTCCTGATAAGTTTGCAATTCAGAAAGTTAAACCAGATGCAACACAGAAAAATATGTCTTCCTACACTTCCTCTGGGGATATTAGTTGTCTTTAAGCAAAGAGTGCACTATAGAGTGCATTCTCACTCCCATCATGCATTATTAATCGCTGTATAAAGGTTTTCCAAATTGAAGTGAATTTCATTTGTTGTAAGGTATTTAAAACTAATGATCCCTGCCCCTCTCACTGGGACTGCTGGATATGGTCACCAGTGACCCCCCCGTGACCCGAAAAGGAAGAAGCGGGTAAAGATAACGGATGGAGATTCTGATGATTCTTCACACAAACTACTCTTTGTCTGTCTTTGATGTTCTGAACCCCTAAATCTGATTGTTAGGGTTCACGTTGGTGCCTGGTGTCAGTTCATCATTCAGTGTTGAGGCCTGGGCTTCCAAAAAGTGACGTGAGGCTTTGTTTCCTGCATTTGAAGTTCAAATAAAGAGTGAGTTGATTCCACATGAAATGGACATTTCTCTGACCCTTTTCACAGTTGCAGTTAGTGTATTAAGTAGGTAAATGTTAGCTGGTTAGCTAAGTTGTATTTAAGACACTTATGAAACTTTCAGTGGTTGTGATGTCCAAGTCCTAAGAGGTTCCAGCACTAAATAATCTTGAACACTGTGGTTAATGGTGGTTAGGATGTCCATTAATTCTGCAAAGCAACATTGAGACAAACTGATGGCATTTAGTGTTTCCTTGGCTTGCATGTGACATTTTCATCAACTACCGCTGAAGGTGAGAGGCAGTCATATTTGGCCCAAGTTTGTGTGTACGTTAGCAATATATACATATATATATATATATACATCAAAACAAAACAAGTGGAAGACAATGGATAGATGGATGGAGATTGCATTTTCTTCAAAAGATGAATATGGTGATGAGTGCTGAATAACTTAAATAAGTTAGAAACTAAAACTGAGTTGTCAAATTACAGTAAAAACAAGTAGAACACTATCAAAAAAAAAAGAAGGCACAAAATACTAGCTAAAAGCCCCCAAAACCAAAACGTTAACTAAAAGTATCAAAACTAACTGAAAAAGCTATCTAAAAGCATCCATATGTTGGCTAAAAGTAGCAAAGACTAATTAAATTCTGCAAAAGCCTAGCTAGAATCCAAAGACAACAAAATGCTAGCTAAAAGCTATAAATAATGAAAGGCTAACGAAAAGTAACAAAAGGCTAGATAAATGTATAAAAAAGGCTAGCTAGAACATAAAGAATCAACATTTTAGAGTACAGCAGTCCCTCGCTACTTTGTGGTTCATTCGCTCTATCACGGATTTTCAAAATAAGATTGGCACACAACTGGCTGATGGATGAGCCACACGCCTGATATGAAATTTTTATATAAAATAAATTATTTTAAATAACACCTGCTGCACATTTATGCAGCCCAGAACAGCAGAAAAAGCTTCCTCCTGCAGCTTTGTGAAGCCCTTATGTACATCCACACCAAACAGCGTTTCAACTTCAAAAAAGCTCGTCACGCACGCAAGTGGACGCACTGGACCCACAGTGGTGTCCAGACCAGAACGCGAAGCTGCGGCGGTGTGGCGGCGGGGTGTGTGGGAGGAGCTTACCGGTATACCGAGTTCCTCACTGCACTCCGCCAGGCAAGGAGCTTTTTATTTCTGTCTCTGTGGAGCAGACTTGACTGGTCGTGAAGGACTTGTCGCGAACACACAGCTACAATGAGTTTCTCTTCCATAGTACACGACTTCGCGGGTTTTTTCTGTGTCCCACAAACAATACGTCACATAGTTGCGCAATACCCGTCCCCTCATTTCCACGTCACATAAGGACTCTCCCCCTCTCTTCTCCCCCTGACTCTCCCTGATCAACCAATCAGGGAGAGTTGAACGGCGTTTGAACGGCGTTTGAACGGCGTTTGAACGGCGTTTGAACGGCTGAACGGCGAAAACTTCAGCTAAATCAACGCGTGCTTTGGAGGCTGAAGCGGGTTCACGTGCACGGAAAACGATTTCCAGCACGCTCAACACGCACGTGACGTGACGCCCGACGCCAAGACGCGCCTGGAGGCGCGTCCCCCATTGACTTTGCATGTAAAGTGGACGTTCCTACAGTTGAAACGCTGTTAGGTGTGGACGTACCATTACTGCTGCAGGATAAACTTCCTGCTTCAGCTGTTCAGCAGTGGAGAAGTGGGTGTGGCCAAGAGTGCTTGCAGGTGGAAAAGAGCAGAGCTGAAATCATTCTGTGCTCTTTTAGAGTGTTTAGAGTTTAGAAACATTGTTTAGAATATTGCAAGAGTGTGGGAAGGGTTTAAAACACCTTTTTATATATATAAACTACTACTTTAGTACTATTCCTACTTAGCAGTTTTTCACATATCGCGGGTCTTCAGAGTACGGATCCCCTGCAATAAACGAGGGACTACTGTAGCCTTTTATCGCGGTCAGCCTAAAGCCCCCAGTACAGCTCTGCGTACGGCCGTACACCGCTGTATGCCATACGTACGCAGAGGCACAAGTGTAGCCCCGCAGGGCATGTACGTGCAAAGCTCAAATTTTACGACCGCGTACGCAAACGCGTTGTTGCACAATAAACTGCCCGGCGCCGGACTGTTTTGTATGTGACACCAATGTATTAAATTCTTCTTCTTCATCCCTGATCTGGCCTTTTCTTTTGTTTTTTTGCCAAAAGGCAGTGATCTCTTCCTCCTCCGTTGACTCCATGACTGAAATGATGAGAAATGAATGAATTTGTCACAAGCGAATTAAACTCAGGTCCAGCGTGGCTGCGGGAGGTTCTGGAGATTTCCTGGTGTGCTGGTCTGATGTGTGGGCTGCAGGACCAGCGCTCCCTGTTTTTATTTTGTTTTTTAGAACTTTTTATTAACATATAAACACAGAACACCACTGCGGCTGCAGCTGCCAGCTCGCGCCCCCCCCCCCGACCTGTCAATCAATGCAGTAGGCGTGTCAGCAAATGACCAATCAGCGACCTCAATTTGTCCCGTAGGTAAACGCTCTGCGCTGCAGCTGCTCAAATGACGTCAAGAATTTGGTGCGAAAACGCGAGAATGTACGCGAGAACGTACGCTGAGCAGTGCGGGTGAAATGCCTGCATACAGTAAACGTGTACGGACACGCGTACGGCCGTACGCAGAGCTATACTGGAGCCTTTTTGACACACCTGTTCAATAATCATGTTGTCTTAATGAGCATCTTGATATGCCACACCTGTAAGGTGGGTGGCTTATTTTGGCAATGAAGAAGTGCTCATTCAATAACACCGATTTACACGTATTTGTGAACAATATTTGAGAGAAAAGGACCTTTAGGGTACAGTACTGTATGTAGAAAAGGTCTTGATTTTGGAGTTCAGCTTATGAAAAATGGGAGCAAAAACAAAAGTGTTGTAATTATATTTTTGTTCTGCATAATATTTTACATCCCCATAACACAACTATTAACGGTAGTCAAGGTTTATGTTAACTTTTTATTTTTCTTCCCAATTGCACATTAAACTTCTTGCTTTTTTCTACAGATCTACTTTCCATCCATCCATCCATCTTCTTCCGCTTATCCGGGGTCGGGTCGCGGGGGTAGCAGCCTAAGTAGGGAGGCCCAGACTTCCCTCTCCCCAGCCACTTGGAGCAGTTCCTCCGGGGGAATCCCAAGGCGTTCCCAGGCCAGCCGAGAAACATAGTCCCTCCAGCGCGTCCTGGGTCTTCCTCTGGGTCTCCTCCCGGTGGGACGTGCCCGGAACACCTCACCAGGGAGGCGTCCAGGAGGCATCCTAACCAGATGCCCGAGCCACCTCAACTGGCTCCTCTCGATGTGGAGAAGCAGCGGCTCTACTCCGAGTCCCTCCCGGATGACTGAGCTTCTCACCCTATCTCTAAGGGAGAGTCCAGCCACCCTGCGGAGAAAACTCATTTCAGCCGCTTGTATCCGAGATCTTGTTCTTTCGGTCATAACCCAAAGCTCATGACCATAGATGAGGGTGGGAACGTAGATCGATCGGTAAATTGAGAGCTTTGCCTTTTGACTCAGCTCTCTCTTCACCACGACAGACCGGTACAGCGCCCGCTTCACTGCGGACGCTGCACCTATCCGCCTATCGATCTCACGCTCCAGTTTTCCCTCATTCGTGAACAAGATCCCGAGATACTTAAACTCCTCCACTTGGGGCAGGACCTCCTCCCCGACCCGGAGAGGGCATGCTACCCTTTTCCGGCTCAAGACCATGGCCTCGGATTTGGAGGAACTGATCCTCATCCCGGCCGCATCACACTCGGCTGCAAACCGCTCCAGTGAAAGTTGTAAATCACGAACTGATGAAGCCAGTAGGACCACATCATCTGCAAAAAACAGAGAAGCGATTCTAAGGTCACCAAAACGGATCCTCTCAACACCTTGGCTGCGCCTAGAAATTCTGTCCATAAAAGTTATGAACAGAATCGGTGACAAAGGGCAACCTTGGCGGAGTCCAACTCTCACCGGAAACGAGCCTGACTTACTGCCGGCAATGCGGACCAAGCTCTGACACCGGTCGTACAGGGACCTAACAGCCCTTATCAAAGGGCCTGGTACCCCATACTCCCGGAGTACCCCCCACAGAACCCCCCGAGGGACGCGGTCGAATGCCTTCTCCAAGTCCACAAAAGCACATGTAAACTGGTTGGGCAAACTCCCACGCACCCTCCAGGACCCTGCTGAGGGTGTAGAGCTGGTCCAGTGTTCCACGACCAGGACGAAAACCACACTGCTCCTCCTGAATCCGAGGTTCGACTATCCGACGGACCCTCCTCTACTACAGATCTACTTTCCTGCAGATTAATTTGTTTTCCTCTCCGGGGTAAATTCCTGATTTGTATCACACACACACAGAGATAAATGTAAGTCGGAAATAGTTGAAACTTGCGCATAAAGAGGAGTTTGTGTCAGTTTTCCCACGAGTTTTACGAACAGAGACAGAGAGAATAATTAAGCATAAACTAGATAGGATTTTTTAATTTTTTTGGTCATGAATCCTCTGGGATGAAGAGTACCCTGATGATGAAAACCTTTGGAGAATCACAACAAACGCTGATGTGATTTTCATACAAATGCTTCTAATTTCCTTTTAATCACTTCTAAGTGCATCTCTGCCACACAATTCCTTAAACTAAAACAGAGCAGCAGACATATTAATTATCATTTGCCCAGATTTGTTTCTGTCTGAGTCACACTAACGTTGACCTTTTTTGATTTGATCTTTGGAAGCTCCCTGATGTGAAGAAGCAGCATGTGCTACTGCAGAGTCTTTATTTCTTTTTCTGCAGTGTTTCATCTCAATCCGCTCATTCTCAATCAGTTCATCTGGACAATTTCTTTTTAGTAGAAACGTTTCACCCTCACTCCAGAGGGCTTCGTCAGTCAGAGCAGTCCAAAGCAAACTGAAGCTACCCCACCAAGTAAACAACTTAAGTGGACCAACCAGTTTGCTGTAGCCAAGATGGTTTCTGGGGGCTTGTCCCTCGTCGACTCCTCCCAGGCAGGCAGACATGTCCAAAGTGGTTCAAGACCAGAAAGTTCATTCTCAATAGTCCAGGTATCAAATCCGCTCATTCTCAATCAGTTCATCTGGACAATTTCTTTTTAGTAGAAACGTTTCACCCTCACTCCAGAGGGCTTCGTCAGTCAGAGCAGTCCAAAGCAAACTGAAGCTACCCCACCAAGTAAACAACTTAAGTGGACCAACCAGTTTGCTGTAGCCAAGATGGTTTCTGGGGGCTTGTCCCTCGTCGACTCCTCCCAGGCAGGCAGACATGTCCAAAGTGGTTCAAGACCAGAAAGTTCATTCTCAATAGTCCAGGTATCAAATCCGCTCATTCTCAATCAGTTCATCTGGACAATTTCTTTTTAGTAGAAACGTTTCACCCTCACTCCAGAGGGCTTCGTCAGTCAGAGCAGTCCAAAGCAAACTGAAGCTACCCCACCAAGTAAACAACTTAAGTGGACCAACCAGTTTGCTGTAGCCAAGATGGTTTCTGGGGGCTTGTCCCTCGTCGACTCCTCCCAGGCAGGCAGACATGTCCAAAGTGGTTCAAGACCAGAAAGTTCATTCTCAATAGTCCAGGTATCAAATCCGCTCATTCTCAATCAGTTCATCTGGACAATTTCTTTTTAGTAGAAACGTTTCACCCTCACTCCAGAGGGCTTCGTCAGTCAGAGCAGTCCAAAGCAAACTGAAGCTACCCCACCAAGTAAACAACTTAAGTGGACCAACCAGTTTGCTGTAGCCAAGATGGTTTCTGGGGGCTTGTCCCTCGTCGACTCCTCCCAGGCAGGCAGACATGTCCAAAGTGGTTCAAGACCAGAAAGTTCATTCTCAATAGTCCAGGTATCAAATCCGCTCATTCTCAATCAGTTCATCTGGACAATTTCTTTTTAGTAGAAACGTTTCACCCTCACTCCAGAGGGCTTCGTCAGTCAGAGCAGTCCAAAGCAAACTGAAGCTACCCCACCAAGTAAACAACTTAAGTGGACCAACCAGTTTGCTGTAGCCAAGATGGTTTCTGGGGGCTTGTCCCTCGTCGACTCCTCCCAGGCAGGCAGACATGTCCAAAGTGGTTCAAGACCAGAAAGTTCATTCTCAATAGTCCAGGTATCAAATCCGCTCATTCTCAATCAGTTCATCTGGACAATTTCTTTTTAGTAGAAACGTTTCACCCTCACTCCAGAGGGCTTCGTCAGTCAGAGCAGTCCAAAGCAAACTGAAGCTACCCCACCAAGTAAACAACTTAAGTGGACCAACCAGTTTGCTGTAGCCAAGATGGTTTCTGGGGGCTTGTCCCTCGTCGACTCCTCCCAGGCAGGCAGACATGTCCAAAGTGGTTCAAGACCAGAAAGTTCATTCTCAATAGTCCAGGTATCAAATCCGCTCATTCTCAATCAGTTCATCTGGACAATTTCTTTTTAGTAGAAACGTTTCACCCTCACTCCAGAGGGCTTCGTCAGTCAGAGCAGTCCAAAGCAAACTGAAGCTACCCCACCAAGTAAACAACTTAAGTGGACCAACCAGTTTGCTGTAGCCAAGATGGTTTCTGGGGGCTTGTCCCTCGTCGACTCCTCCCAGGCAGGCAGACATGTCCAAAGTGGTTCAAGACCAGAAAGTTCATTCTCAATAGTCCAGGTATCAAATCCGCTCATTCTCAATCAGTTCATCTGGACAATTTCTTTTTAGTAGAAACGTTTCACCCTCACTCCAGAGGGCTTCGTCAGTCAGAGCAGTCCAAAGCAAACTGAAGCTACCCCACCAAGTAAACAACTTAAGTGGACCAACCAGTTTGCTGTAGCCAAGATGGTTTCTGGGGGCTTGTCCCTCGTCGACTCCTCCCAGGCAGGCAGACATGTCCAAAGTGGTTCAAGACCAGAAAGTTCATTCTCAATAGTCCAGGTATCAAATCCGCTCATTCTCAATCAGTTCATCTGGACAATTTCTTTTTAGTAGAAACGTTTCACCCTCACTCCAGAGGGCTTCGTCAGTCAGAGCAGTCCAAAGCAAACTGAAGCTACCCCACCAAGTAAACAACTTAAGTGGACCAACCAGTTTGCTGTAGCCAAGATGGTTTCTGGGGGC
>JBBPBX010078605.1:0-16583 GCA_038048925.1 Garcialebias charrua
GTGACAAGGATGGATAAGATCAGGAATGAGATCATCAGAGGTACAGCACATGTTGAACAACTGGGAGATAAAGTTAGAGAGGACACACTGAGATGGTTTGGACATGTCCAGAGGAGGGACAGTTGTTTGGACATGTCCAGAGGAGGGACAGTGGGTATATTGGTAGAAGGATGTTAGAAATGCAGCTGCCAGGAAAAAGACAAAGAGAGATATATGGATGCAGTTAGAGAGGACATGAAGGTAGTTGGAGTGAAGACAAAGGATGCAGAGGACAGAGTGAGATGGAGACTTCTTGCTGTGGTGACCCCTGAAGAGGGAAAAGCTGAAAGAAGAAGAAAATAATTATTTCAAGAAATCATCAGTGTTCTCAAAAAAGTTTTCAGAATGACTGATCTTGTAAAAAGGGAAGAATGTTGAGAAAAACAAATGTCCATATCAAAAGTTGCATCTTGCCACAGAATTAGTTTCTGTGTTTGTCTGCTAAAACTAAAGGATAAAGAACTTGAGTTGGGCCCAGCAGTAACTTTATAGTCTGTTAGTAAAATATCTCTGCTCTAATCCACACTACTCTGGATAGTTTCAAATCAAATCAAAAGTGTCACAGTGTGTTTTTGTGGACAGGACACACAGATCTTTGTAGAAACAAAGACGAACTGGTGGATCCTGATCCACATGGAGGCCCTCTAAGATGCCCAGGGCCCAGATCTTCCTCTGTTCTGGACCTGTCTCCTGTCACTCTGCATCTTTCCAGAGTAGAATAATAAAGTTGCTCCATGAGCTGTGAACACTGCTGCAGCACCAGGTGCAGCTCCAGGTGCAGCACCAGGTGCAGCTCCAGGTGCAGCTCCAGGTGCAACTCCAGGTGCAGCTCCAGGTGCAGCTCCAGGTGCAGCACCAGGTGCAACTCCAGGTGTAGCACCAGGTGCAACTCCAGGTGCAGCTCCAGGTGCAACTCCAGGTGCAGCACCAGGTGCAACTCCAGGTGCAGCGTGCAACTCCAGGTGCAACTCCAGGTGCAGCACCAGGTGCAACTCCAGGTGCAGCACCAGGTGCAACTCCAGGTGCAGCACCAGGTGCAACTCCAGGTGCAGCACCAGGTGCAACTCCAGGTGCAGCACCAGGTGCAACTCCAGGTGCAGCTCCAGGTGCAACTCCAGGTGCAGCACCAGGTGCAACTCCAGGTGCAGCTCCAGGTGCAGCTCCAGGTGCAGCTCCAGGTGCAGCTCCAGGTGCAGCACCAGGTGCAGCTCCAGGTGCAGCACCAGGTGTAGCACCGGGTGCAGCTCCAGGTGCAGCACCAGGTGCAGCACCAGGTGCAGCTCCAGGTGCAGCTCCAGGTGCATCTCCAGGTGCAGCTCCAGGTGCAGCACCAGGTGCAACACCAGGTGCAGCTCCAGGTGCAGCACCAGGTGCAACACCAGGTGCAACACCAGGTGCAGCACCAGGTGCAGCTCCAGGTGTAGCACAAGGTGCAGCTCCAGGTGCAGCACCAGGTGCAGCACCGGGTGCAGCTCCAGGTGCAGCTCCAGGTGCAGCACCAGGTGCAACTCCAGGTGCAGCACCAGGTGCAACTCCAGGTGCAGCACCAGGTGCAACTCCAGGTGTAGCTCCAGGTGCAGCACCAGGTGCAGTTCCAGGTGCAGCTCCAGGTGCAACTCCAGGTGCAGCACCAGGTGCAACTCCAGGTGCAGCTCCAGGTGCAGCTCCAGGTGCAGCACCAGGTGCAGCTCCAGGTGCAGCTCCAGGTGCAGCACCAGGTGCAACTCCAGGTGCAACTCCAGGTGCAGCTCCAGGTGCAACTCCAGGTGCAACACCAGGTGCAACTCCAGGTGCAGCACTAGGTGCAACTCCAGGTGCAGCTCCAGGTGCAGCACCAGGTGCAACTCCAGGTGCAGCTCCAGGTGCAGCTCCAGGTGCAGCACCAGGTGCAACTCCAGGTGCAGCTCCAGGTGCAGCTCCAGGTGCAGCTCCAGGTGCAGCACCAGGTGCAACTCCAGGTGCAGCACCAGGTGCAGCACCAGGTGCAGCTCCAGGTGCAGCACCAGGTGCAACTCCAGGTGCAACTCCAGGTGCAGCACCAGGTGCAGCTCCAGGTGCAACTCCAGGTGCAGCACCAGGTGCAACTCCAGGTGCAGCACTAGGTGCAACTCCAGGTGCAGCTCCAGGTGCAGCACCAGGTGCAACTCCAGGTGCAGCACCAGGTGCAACTCCAGGTGCAGCACGAGGTGCAGCACCAGGTGCAGCTCCAGGTGCAGCTCCAGGTGCAGCTCCAGGTGCAGCTCCAGGTGCAGCACCAGGTGCAACTCCAGGTGCAGCACCAGGTGCAGCACCAGGTGCAGCTCCAGGTGCAGCTCCAGGTGCAGCACCAGGTGCAACTCCAGGTGCAGCACCAGGTGCAGCTCCAGGTGCAGCCCCAGGTGCAGCTCCAGGTGCAGCACCAGGTGCAGCACCAGGTGCATCTCCAGGTGCAGCTCCAGGTGCAGCTCCAGGTGCAATTCCAGGTGCAGCACCAGGTGCAGCACCGGGTGCAGCACCGGGTGCAGCTCCGGGTGCAGCACCGGGTGCAGCTCCAGGTGCAGCTCCAGGTGCAGCTCCAGGTGCAGCACCAGGTGCAACTCCAGGTGCAGCACCAGGTGCAACTCCAGGTGCAGCACTAGGTGCAACTCCAGGTGCAGCTCCAGGTGCAGCACCAGGTGCAACTCCAGGTGCAGCACCAGGTGCAACTCCAGGTGCAGCACGCAGGTGCAGCACCAGGTGCAGCTCCAGGTGCAGCTCCAGGTGCAGCTCCAGGTGCAGCTCCAGGTGCAGCACCAGGTGCAACTCCAGGTGCAGCACCAGGTGCAGCACCAGGTGCAGCTCCAGGTGCAGCTCCAGGTGCAGCACCAGGTGCAACTCCAGGTGCAGCACCAGGTGCAGCTCCAGGTGCAGCCCCAGGTGCAGCTCCAGGTGCAACACCAGGTGCAGCACCAGGTGCATCTCCAGGTGCAGCTCCAGGTGCAGCTCCAGGTGCAATTCCAGGTGCAGCACCAGGTGCAGCACCGGGTGCAGCACCGGGTGCAGCTCCGGGTGCAGCACCGGGTGCAGCTCCAGGTGCAGCTCCAGGTGCAGCTCCAGGTGCAGCACCAGGTGCAACTCCAGGTGCAGCACCGGGTGCAGCACCAGGTGCAGCTCCGTGGTGGTGGACGGGGTTCACGTTACCTCTGCAGGTGGACAGGTTGCTTCTTGACTCTCGGCCAGGTTTGTTGTCACGGAACACCTTCGGCGGCTCAGGAGGAACTGAACATGAACAAGAGCCAAAATGTTACAAGCAGCAGCTGAAAGAGTCACATGAGCTGAACAGACATCAGATTCTGAACTCCTTCAAGTTTTTACAGCCAGTTCTTCTGCGACAGCTGAACCTCTGCCCATCTTTACTTCTAAAAATCAGGGAAGATCAAACTTTATTGTCTAGCACAACTGTGGTAGAAATGTTCCTCCGTCACGCTCTACATTCATCATACATACACAAGAACCAACATTAGAACATAATAAAAATCACATTAGCACCATTAAAATGTGTCTATTTAGCTTTGTGTAAGAAAATTACTGCAGATGGTACAAATGATTTCTTATAAATATTCTTCCTGGCCAGCGGGACTCTGTAGCACCTGTTTGATGGAAACATCTGGAAGCAGTTGTGTAGTGGATGTGAGGGTCCTCGGTGATCAGGGGGGCTTTCTTGGTCACTGAGCGGCTGTAGATGTCTGACAGGGCGACTGAGGTGAACCAGTTATCGTTTGATTATTCTCTGCAATTTAGTTTCTGTTTTACATTGATGAGGTTGAACCAGGATGAAATATTAAAAGTTAAAATGGACTCGATCAGGAACTTGTAAATCAAGGTCAGAGTGCTCCTGCTGACATGAAAGGTCTTTAGTTTCCTCAGCAGGTAAATATGTTTCTGCTTTTTAGCTACTTTCAGCTGTTTTCTATTTTTACCATTTCAGACTGTTAGATTATTTCCACTTTTTGTGCTCATTTCTGATTCATTCAGCGTAATTGGGCGAATGCGTTTTTTCTGCTTTTGTCGGCTAATTAAAGCTTGTTCTACCTTTTCAGCTACCTTATTAGCATTATTAGCTAATTTCAGCTGTTTTCAGATAAATTCATATTTTTGTGGTAATTTCTGCTATTTGTAGCTTAATTAACTTATTTCTGCTGATTTCAGCTTGTTTTTTTCATTCAACCTTTATTTATACAGGCTAGCCTCGTTGAGTCACGGGGACTCATTTACAAGAGGGACCTGTCTCACTCACACCAAACAACCATCCACTCTCACACTCACACCTAGGGTCAATTTAGAGTCACCAATCAGCCTAACAAGCATGTTTTTTGGTCTGTGGGAGGAAACCGGAGTACCCGGAGGAAACCCACGCATGCACGGGGAGAACATGCAAACTCCACCCAGAAAGGCCCCGGACCGGGATTTGAACCGGCAACCTTCTCGCTGAGAGGCAGCAGCTCTACCAGTTGTGCCACCGTGCTTGTTATGCTCCTTTGCGTTTTTCCGGGACATTCTCGGACGTTGTTGGGCCTTCTTATAAATCGAGTCAGTGCTGTGAGAAATAATGTTTGTGTCCATCTCTGTGCCAACATACTTAAAAGCATCCAGCTGCTCCAGCTGCTGTCTGTGGATGGTCAGTGGTTTAAACAAAGGTTCTGGTGTTTGGGTTCGACCCCCACAACACAGTTCCTTAGTTTTTGAGATGTTCAGCTCCAGTGAGTTGAGTGAGAACGTCACAAGCAGACGTGGACTGTCTGCTCATAGTGAGACAGAGCATCAGGTGCGCCACCAGAGACATGTCATGTGCATATTGAAAGAGCCATGTCATCTGCATATTGAAATAGCCATGTCATGTGCATATTGAAAGAGCCATGTCATCTGCATATTGAAAGAGCCATGTCATCTGCATATTGAAAGAGCCATGTCATCTGCATATTGAAAGAGCCATGTCATCTGCATATTGAAAGAGCCATGTCATCTGCATATTGAAAGAGCCATGTCATCTGCATGTTGAAAGAGCCATGTCATCTGCATATTGAAAGAGCCATGTCATCTGCATATTGAAAGAGCCATGTCATCTGCATATTGAAAGAGCCATGTCATCTGCATATTGAAAGAGCCATGTCATCTGCATGTTGAAAGAGCCATGTCATCTGCATATTGAAAGAGCCATGTCATCTGCATGTTGAAAGAGCCATGTCATCTGCATGTTGAAAGAGCCATGTCATGTGCATATTGAAAGAGGGTTGTTCCTTCACTGTTGTGTGAAATAGTTTGTATAAATAAGAGAATAGGAGATAAAACACATCATTGGGGAAGTCCAGTGTTTAAGATCACTTTGTTTTTATCTATTTTAAGGACTCATTGGCGGATGAGCCTCTATAGGAAAGCTTTTTAATCTTTTTAAAATATTTTATTTTTATTTTATTTCTCTATAGGAAAGCTTTTTAATATTTTTTAATCTTTTATTTTATTTTATTTTTCTTTTGTTTTTGTATACATATATGGATCTTGCTTTGTGTCTGAAATAAAGAAACTACTACTACTACTTTGTTTGACCATTTCAAAACACTTGTTGTCGTCTGTCCAATAAAAAAGCACAGAGTTCATAAAATCAAGCTTCAATGAACCTGTCTCTGACACATATTGCAGCAGGTCATTAATATTCACAGTGTGAAAGGCAGGAGATAGATCCAAGAACAAAATCCTAGTGTGAGGGTGGACAGAGTCTAGACTTCTTGCGACCATGTCCAAAATTGTAAGACTTGCATCCTCCACACCACGTCTGGGTTTGTAGGCAAATTGTAATGGATCCAGTTTGTCAGTTGCTCACACACCATTATCTCCATACATCTGCTCTAAACTGATGTGAAGGACCTAAAGGTCTGCAATCCTTTAGGACTGGCTTGTGTCTTCTTGGGGATTGGAACAATGTGGGATTCCCACCACTGGCTGGGGACACAAGCAGAATCCAGAAGCTTCTGGACCAGTTTAGTGAGGGGTCCAGTTATCTGTGTAGAGCGATCTCCTTCAGCTCTCTACCTCGGAGCCTGTCAGGACAGCGGGTTCGGATGTTGTCAGTCCATTTTATGGGCGCTATCAACTGTTATCATCCCCATATGTAGCGGAGAAAATGTCCAATCTACCTCCTAGCATGTTTAACAGAACGTTATCAGAGTTGTTATCACTGTGAGTAGGCAGCGTGTTTCCGTAAACCCAGAAGTGTTGTGTTTTTGTTTTTTTCAGCTTATTGAACCGTTTTCCTAAACCTAACCTTAAACCTGACCCCGAGGACCAACCCTAAACCTAACCAAGACTCTAAACCTAACCAAGACCCTAAACCTAACCAAGACTCTAAACCTAACCAAGACCCTAAACCTAACCGAGACCCTAAAACTAACCAAGACCCTAAACCTAACCGAGACCCTAAAACTAACCAAGACCCTAAACCTAACCAAGACCCTAAACCTAACCAAGATCCTTTACTCTAAACGTAACCACGTAGCTAAAGACGGAGACTGCTGTCATCGCTTGTAATGGGGATAATGTACCTTTAAACCTCCTAGGAGGTACAGGAGGGGCAATCTAACCGATTGCAATGGGGATGATAATAATTGATAGGGGCCATTTTATGGTCGACAACATCTGAAGCGGGTGGTCAGGACCAAGAGCCTTGTGTGGGTCAACTCGATGCAGGATGGAAGAGATGAACCGTTCATCATCATTAATGTCTTTGAGAGCGCTGTTGGTAATTTGTGGGATCCAGCTGGTTGGAGTCTCTCTTATGACACGGACCTCTGACTGACCTGCTGACCTTTGACCTCATTTTAAAACGAGTCAGTTTCATCATTTCAATGTTTCATTTACATTTTAACAAAACACCTGGACTGTTTCAGAGGTAGGCTTGTAACCCGAGACCCTAAAAGTCTAATCTGGATTAGATCCATTTTTTCATCTCCGAGTGGTGTGAACGTTGAGGTTGCCATGGTAACTGCTTTCACTCACGTTTCCCTGATGGTCGTCGGGCGACGTGGGGGGACGAGTCTCTCCTGGAGGACGTCTCTCTGGACTGAAACAACAAAGAGGAGACTTACTGTTTACCTTGAACAGACAGAGACATGTCCTCCTGTTGGACAGCTGAGACTCTCCATCGCCTGGTGTCCTCCTCATCAGCACCTTTTTTTTAATTGTTGTGCTAAAACCCGACGGTTCGGTTCTGCACAAAGAACTCAAACTCTGACGAGACTCACCGTCTGGGCCAGTGGAGTGGACAGCGTGGGGACGGGGGGGCGAGCACAGACAGCTGGAGGCGGGGCTTGTGTTGACATTTTGTTATCCCTCCTGTCTACACACACACACACACACACACACACACAAACATAGAGTGAAAATGAAGGTTTATAAATACACATAAACAATATCCTGATGCTCTGGCGGTTTTGGGGTGGGGCCAACACGGGCCGGTGCTCGTGTAACACAGAGCCTGGCCCTCCCTGTGGCCCGCCCTCCGAGCAAGAAGCGGAAACCATCCGATGCCAGCCTTGTTTACGTATCGGATTTTCGATCCAACCTGCCGATATTTTCCAATCCATGATGCACGTTGGCTTCAAGCTATGGAATGGATTTCCTGAACGGAGGCGTGTCTAATGAACCCAGAGTAACAAGACCCGCCTCAAATTCAGGAAATCCAGTTCATAGTTTTCAGCCAGCTACAACGTGAGGACTAAGTTGGGCTTGTTTTGGGCTTGTTTTCAAAGAGCGGGTCATTTGTTTCTGCCGCAAGATCTGACAACACTGGCGAGTAGCATCTTAGCTAGCAGCTAGCTGACTTTTCATTGTAACATGTCCGCAGTGTGTAAATATTTTACACTAAACACCACAAGACAGCAACGTGCACTGTCTGCAGAGCTGGAGCTCCGTGGCTTCACATCATATCATAGGGCAGCACGGTGGCACAACTGGTAGAGCTGCTGCCTCTCAGCGAGAAGGTTGCCGGTTCAAATCCCGGTCCGGGGCCTTTCTGGGTGGAGTTTGCATGTTCTCCCCGTGCATGCGTGGGTTTCCTCCGGGTACTCCGGTTTCCTCCCACAGACCAAAAAACATGCTTGTTAGGCTGATTGGTGACTCTAAATTGACCCTAGGTGTGAGTGTGAGAGTGGATGGTTGTTTGGTGTGAGTGAGACAGGTCCCTCTTGTAAATGAGTCCCCGTGACTCAACGAGGCTAGCCTGTATAAATAAAGGTTGAATGAATGAATGAATGAATATCATAATAAACAGATACATTATAAAACCATGTAAAACACTAAAAACAGGAACATGTCTGTGTTGGTTTATGCCAAGAACTTAGCAGATGTAAAGCTATTTATAATATTTTATTTAATTAATTTATTCATTCATTTAAAAGAGACAAAATAAAACAAATTCATGAAAAAGAAAACATTGAATGAAAAGAGTACAGAAAGAAGAAAAATCTTATGTCACCCCATTATTTAAAAGAATATATAAAATAACTTTAAACAAACAATTACTTAACTCCATATCTGTAAAATTAACAGAATTATAACCATTTTTGAGTTGGCTTATTTCAATTGCCTGCTGCAGCCATCTTCAATTCAAATGTATCCAAAAGTTAATCAGCAGTAAAGAAACATCCGTTTATTATTTCTTGAAAGATTTTTCAAAATCTGTCCAGAGGGTCATGAGATATTTTGCTAACAGACCAACACCATTGATTCTAAATAAATAAAGTTATAATTTAAAAAAAAGATCTTATGCAATCAATCAATCAATCACCTTTATTTAACCAGGTAGAGCCCGTTGAGATCGAGATCTCTTTTACAAGGGTGACCTGGTCATGCATTCTAAAAGTCCTTTGCTTATGCTTTGGGAATGAATCTCAGCTACTACCACACCAATTTTTATCTCAATTTTTGTCATATTGACTGAGTTGTAGTCAATTTTGTGATTTTTAAGTTCAGTTAGCTGTGGCAGCCATCTTGAATTGGATGTACTTTAAAAGTCAACCAGTCGTGGAGAGCCATTCAGTGATTATTTATTGAAAGTTTAATAAAAATCTATTCAGTTGTTCATGAGATATTTTGCTAACAGACAGATGCAGAATACAAACATAATTGTTGACTTTTGGAAGCATGTGATGAAAAAGAGACTGGGTGAAAGTAACTACTTAAAAGTTTTAAGTAATTACACGTTTTGTGTTAGCAGAATTTGCACCGCCAAGAGAAGATTAATGTTCTCTCTACTACAGACGAGTACAGTGTATACAAATATATTCATGTACTGTATGTCCAAAAAGGCAACTTGAGTTAAGTTTTATTAATGTTGGATACGTTTCTTAGTTACAATTAAATCCTGCTAACACAAAATCTGAATCTTGACTCATTTGTTGACTGGTTTGCCATAAATCATCAAAATCACAGAATATAGTTTCTGTGATAGTAGGGCAGCCAATGTGGTTTTATAATTTTGGACTGAGAAACTGAACCAAGACTTCACCTAACAGTTATTTTCATTATTATTTTATTTGCTTATTAATATATTTTATTCAGTCAATACAAATACTGTGTAAAATGTTTTATATTTTTCTCATTTGATTTTTTAAACTATTTTCTTTGGTTACAATGGTTAATCACTGCTTTAAAAAATAAGAGTCAAGTAAGATTTCAAATGTGTCTTTTTCTCTGAGATGAACGTGCCCCTCTGACAAAACCTCTGGCCCCGGCCCACCAGTACAACTGGTCTAGAACCGCCACTGTCCTGATGCGAGCTCTTTATCTTTATATCCAGTTAGATTCAAATTCTGTTCATCAAACCAAACCAACTACAACAAGTAAGATATTGATTGTTTTTCACAGAACTTGAAACTTAATGTTTTAAGTCATGTTTGGTGCTGTGAGGTACCGATGTAGTCTTCATCCCCGATGGGCTGCGAGGGACACAGCTTGTGGTCTTCAGACGGTTCGGTGGGCGGAGGCTCGTATTCACACGCTGCGTCTTCATCCGGGGACTCGTAGTCGCCCCCACTGCCCTCGTCACTGTATGGACTCTCATAGTCATCATCAAAATCTTCATCCTGTCACAGCAGAACACAGCATCAATTAAACCTCAATCTGTCGCTTCTAATCTCAGATTAGGAAGAAATGACTGATAGGGTTCCTGTCAGAACAAGACCTGGACCTGAAAACTTTCACGGGTTCAAACTGGAAGGAGTGGACTTCTGAGCTTCAAAGTGATGGGAGAGGCTTCATTCAAGCAGCTGAAGCAACATCCTCCCATACCCGCTGAGGGTCACCAGGGTCTTTGTCTCCCTCTGAGGGTCATCAGGGTCTTTGTCTCCCTCTGAGGGTCACCAGGGTCTTTGTCTCCCTCTGAGGGTCACCAGGGTCTTTGTCTCCCGCTGAGGGTCACCAGGGTCTTTGTCTCCCTCTGAGGGTCTTTGTCTCCCTCTGAGGGTCACCAGGGTCTTTGTCTCCCTCTGAGGGTCTTTGTCTCCCTCTGAGGGTCACCAGGGTCTTTGTCTCCCTCTGAGGGTCTTTGTCTCCCTCTGAGGGTCACCAGGGTCTTTGTCTCCCTCTGAGGGTCATCAGGGTCTTTGTCTCCCTCTGAGGGTCACCAGGGTCTTTGTCTCCCTCTGAGGGTCACCAGGGTCTTTGTCTCCCTCTTGAGGGTCTTTGTCTCCCTCTGAGGGTCTTTGTCTCCCTCTGAGGGTCACCAGGGTCTTTGTCTCCCTCTGAGGGTCACCAGGGTCTTTGTCTCCCTCTGAGGGTCATCAGGGTCTTTGTCTCCCTCTGAGGGTCACCAGGGTCTTTGTCTCCCTCTTGAGGGTCTTTGTCTCCCTCTGAGGGTCATCAGGGTCTTTGTCTCCCTCTGAGGGTCACCAGGGTCTTTGTCTCCCTCTGAGGGTCATCAGGGTCTTTGTCTCCCTCTGAGGGTCACCAGGGTCTTTGTCTCCCTCTGAGGGTCATCAGGGTCTTTGTCTCCCTCTGAGGGTCACCAGGGTCTTTGTCTCCCTCTGAGGGTCATCAGGGTCTTTGTCTCCCTCTGAGGGTCACCAGGGTCTTTGTCTCCCTCTGAGGGTCACCAGGGTCTTTGTCTCCCTCTGAGGGTCTTTGTCTCCCTCTGAGGGTCACCAGGGTCTTTGTCTCCCTCTGAGGGTCACCAGGGTCTTTGTCTCCCTCTGAGGGTCACCAGGGTCTTTGTCTCCCTCTGAGGGTCACCAGGGTCTTTGTCTCCCTCTGAGGGTCACCAGGGTCTTTGTCTCCCTCTGAGGGTCTTTGTCTCCCTCTGAGGGTCACCAGGGTCTTTGTCTCCCTCTTGAGGGTCTTTGTCTCCCTCTGAGGGTCATCAGGGTCTTTGTCTCCCTCTGAGGGTCATCAGGGTCTTTGTCTCCCTCTGAGGGTCTTTGTCTCCCTCTGAGGGTCTTTGTCTCCCTCTGAGGGTCACCAGGGTCTTTGTCTCCCTCTTGAGGGTCTTTGTCTCCCTCTGAGGGTCTTTGTCTCCCTCTGAGGGTCACCAGGGTCTTTGTCTCCCTCTTGAGGGTCTTTGTCTCCCTCTGAGGGTCACCAGGGTCTTTGTCTCCCTCTGAGGGTCATCAGGGTCTTTGTCTCCCGCTGAGGGTCACCAGGGTCTTTGTCTCCCTCTGAGGGTCACCAGGGTCTTTGTCTCCCTCTGAGGGTCTCTTTGTCTCCCTCTGAGGGTCACCAGGGTCTTTGTCTCCCTCTGAGGGTCTTTGTCTCCCTCTGAGGGTCATCAGGGTCTTTGTCTCCCTCTGAGGGTCACCAGGGTCTTTGTCTCCCTCTGAGGGTCTTTGTCTCCCTCTGAGGGTCATCAGGGTCTTTGTCTCCCTCTGAGGGTCACCAGGGTCTTTGTCTCCCTCTGAGGGTCACCAGGGTCTTTGTCTCCCTCTGAGGGTCACCAGGGTCTTTGTCTCCCTCTGAGGGTCACCAGGGTCTTTGTCTCCCTCTGAGGGTCACCAGGGTCTTTGTCTCCCTCTTGAGGGTCTTTGTCTCCCTCTGAGGGTCACCAGGGTCTTTGTCTCCCTCTGAGGGTCACCAGGGTCTTTGTCTCCCTCTGAGGGTCACCAGGGTCTTTGTCTCCCTCTGAGGGTCACCAGGGTCTTTGTCTCCCTCTGAGGGTCTTTGTCTCCCTCTGAGGGTCACCAGGGTCTTTGTCTCCCTCTTGAGGGTCTTTGTCTCCCTCTGAGGGTCACCAGGGTCTTTGTCTCCCTCTGAGGGTCACCAGGGTCTTTGTCTCCCTCTGAGGGTCTTTGTCTCCCTCTGAGGGTCACCAGGGTCTTTGTCTCCCTCTTGAGGGTCTTTGTCTCCCTCTGAGGGTCATCAGGGTCTTTGTCTCCCTCTGAGGGTCATCAGGGTCTTTGTCTCCCTCTGAGGGTCACCAGGGTCTTTGTCTCCCTCTGAGGGTCTTTGTCTCCCTCTGAGGGTCACCAGGGTCTTTGTCTCCCTCTTGAGGGTCTTTGTCTCCCTCTGAGGGTCATCAGGGTCTTTGTCTCCCTCTGAGGGTCACCAGGGTCTTTGTCTCCCTCTGAGGGTCATCAGGGTCTTTGTCTCCCTCTGAGGGTCACCAGGGTCTTTGTCTCCCTCTGAGGGTCACAGGGTCTTTGTCTCCCTCTGAGGGTCATCAGGGTCTTTGTCTCCCTCTGAGGGTCACGGGTCTTTGTCTCCCTCTTGAGGGTCTTTGTCTCCCTCTGAGGGTCATCAGGGTCTTTGTCTCCCTCTGAGGGTCACCAGGGTCTTTGTCTCCCTCTGAGGGTCATCAGGGTCTTTGTCTCCCTCTGAGGGTCACCAGGGTCTTTGTCTCCCTCTGAGGGTCATCAGGGTCTTTGTCTCCCTCTGAGGGTCACCAGGGTCTTTGTCTCCCTCTGAGGGTCATCAGGGTCTTTGTCTCCCTCTGAGGGTCTTTGTCTCCCTCTGAGGGTCATCAGGGTCTTTGTCTCCCTCTGAGGGTCACCAGGGTCTTTGTCTCCCTCTGAGGGTCACCAGGGTCTTTGTCTCCCTCTGAGGGTCTTTGTCTCCCTCTGAGGGTCTTTGTCTCCCTCTGAAGGGTCTTTGTCTCCCTCTGAGGGTCACCAGGGTCTTTGTCTCCCTCTTGAGGGTCTTTGTCTCCCTCTGAGGGTCTTTGTCTCCCTCTTGAGGGTCTTTGTCTCCCTCTGAGGGTCACCAGGGTCTTTGTCTCCCTCTGAGGGTCACCAGGGTCTTTGTCTCCCTCTTGAGGGTCTTTGTCTCCCTCTGAGGGTCTTTGTCTCCCTCTGAGGGTCATCAGGGTCGACTGAAGCTCAGAGGAGATCGAGCATTTTCAGTCATCAGCCCCAAACTTTGGAACAAGCTGCCCCCCAACATCAGACAGGCTCCTCCCTTCACATGTTCAAATCCCTGATTAAAAACTCACCGTGAACAAGTCCAAACTAAAGTGCTGAACAAACAAACAAACAAACAACAGGTAACACAGACAATGAAGTACAACACGAAATACATAAAACATTGCAGATCATAAATAAAATGACCAAACACAGATCATCAGGTGTTGAATGAGTTTTTAACCGGGATTTGAAACTGAGAGGGAGGGGCCTGTCTGACAAGCAGCGGTAACTCATTCCAAAGTCTTGGTCCTGCTACAGAGAAGGTCCTGTCACCTCTGTGTTTAAGGCGAGTTCCTGGAACTCTTAAAAGTACCTGGTCCTCTGACCTCAAAGCACGTGGAGGGACATATGGGTGTATCAGATCAGAGACATGGGGGGCGAGACTGTTCAGTTTGGACTCTCACCTTGGACCCTGACTCCAGCAACCAGCAGCTAATATAATAAAAACTGTTCTTGTTTTTTGCACTCCTGTGTCTGGCTGTCTTTGAATCCAAAAACCCATTCGTGACAGAATGTAATAAATGTGTGTATTACTGTCTCCAGGTTGTTTTTTGATAATATGGGCTTCAGCTTAGACAGTCACCTCAGCTGGAAAAAACAGGATTTAACGATCATGTTTACATGACTGTTGAGTTTCACGTACCAACGTGGGACACATTTTCATTGTTATGCTGATGATACACAGTTGTATTTGTCCATAAAACCCAATGAATCCAAGCAGCTACTTAGACTACAAACATGTTTTAAAGACATAAAAACCTGGATTACCTTTAATTTTCTCCTTTTGAACTCGCACAAGACTGAGGTTCGGGTTTTTCGACCTGAGCATCTTAGGAATTAATTTTTCAGTCTTTCTCCTCCTTGGATGACATTAATCTGGCCTCCATTGTTAATGTTAAAAATCTTGGTGTTATTTTTGATCAAAAACAACATTGTGTAAGTATATTTGTTTATCTCCATGATAAATAATAAAAATATGGTATTAGAGGACCAGCTTTGCAGTGGATATGTAGTTATTTGAAAGACAGAAAACAGTTTGTACAAATAGATGATAGGATCTAGCCTCTGCAGTGTTTCATGTGGAGTACAACAAGGCTCTGTACTTGGACCAAATTTGTTTATTTTATATGTAAATGATTTAATGGCGGTGTCCGGTATCCTTAAATGTGTTCTCTTTGTTGATGATACTACTTTCTTTTATTTGGGTAAAGACTTGGAACAGATGCTTGAGTTGATGAAGATGGAGTTTGTCAAAATACAAACTTGGTTTAAATTAAACAAGTTATCATTGAACCTTGATAAAACTAATTATATGATATTTAGTAACAAAAAGAAAAATGTTAATGTTCCTTTCAAAATTGATGGTGTTGAGATAAGCAGAGTAAGGTGAAGTTTTTGGGTGTGAGTCTTGATGATTTTTATTATTTTGCATTTTATAATCTTTATGTATTTTATATTTCAATTTGTCACTGATAATGTTTGCACTGTATTGGTTTGTTAAGTGTCGTTGGGTGTCCTGAAAGGCGCTTTTAAATAAAATTATTATTATTATTATTATTATTGATGATAAACTGTCATGGAAACAACACATAAATTCTGTAAAAACCAAAATATCTAAATCCATTGCAGACAGTACTGTACAAAGTTAAGGACTTATGAAATGACAAAGCCTTGTATCTGCTGTATAACACAATCACAGTCCCCCATTAAATTTATTGTGTTGATGTTTGGGGGAAAGCGTGTAAAACAATCACAAAGCCTATTTTTGTTTTACAGAAAAGAGCTGTAAGAGTTATCACAAGAAAGCATTACTGTCATCCATCAAGTACATTGTTTCATCAATTGAAATTATTGAAGTTTTATGATTTGGTGGATTATAATATTCTGTTAGTAATGTATAAAGCTCAGAATTTTACACTACCTTCAAACATTCAAATGCTTTTTGTAAAAAGGAAAAGTTATAATTTAAAGGGAACAGACATTTTTGTAAAACCTCAGTACAGAACCAGTTTAAAGGGTCGGTCTACTTCAATACTGTACAAGGAATGATTAAGACTAAATTGTTGAAAAGATACATATAAATTTAGTTAATTTGAAATGTACCAGAAACGGAAACTTGTGATGAGTTATTTACTTTGTTATATTAATTATAGATGATTATTGTTTGAATTGATTATTTGAATTGATTTTGTTTTAAAGAATGGGCAGATATGGCTTGGCAAAGCAGGTCGCTTCTCTTTCTGCTCCTCTCCTGCCCTAAAGTTTTCCTCCTCCCTGCTTTTGCATTTTTGTCTCGTCTGCAACTCTTCAGTGCTCACTCGAAGCAATTTGAAAAATGGATTTAATTGCATGGGCTGTCTCCTCTCTCGATAATTTTTTTTCCACGAAGCACTCCGGACCAGGAGAACCGGCGTTCCCCCTCGACACGCATGCGATGGGCTACATTATGGACTCATGGGGAGAGTGGAAGTTAATGTGTCTGACCGTTCTTTCTGTCGAGGACGTGGAAGATCTGTGGATAATTGGAATTTTGGTGGCAGCTGCTCTGCTCTTTGGCTTAGGCGGAGGGTTCTGCTACTGGAAGCTGAGGAGGACTACTGCGGCGATCAACGCGCTGGCGAAACTTCCTGCTCAACAAGATTCTTTGATCCGGGCTGTGACCTCAATGACCCAGCTGTTGTTCGAGCTGAATCGCACGATGGGAACAGTGGTGGACAGCCGCGGACCTGCAGTGCGTTTTGGGACTCGTTTACAGCCGACCGGGTTACATCAGGGGGCAGATGGGGATTTGTAGCTCGGAACCTCACATGATTCGGCGATTTGGACCTAGACGGCACCTGGACTTCAAGGCTGCAGTTAGAGTACACTGTGGCCTGCCCTGGAAAAATAAATAAAGCAACTAATCTAATCGGGACTCAAGCAACCTTGAAAAAAGGCTGACTGCAAAACTTCTCCTGGAGTCTCAGAGTCAGAGTCAGTCAGAGAGTCTTTATTGTCATTTGCACCGCATGTGGTACATGTGATGAAAACAAGATTATGTACACGGGGTCCCAGTTACATCCAACAACAAATGCAAGAGAAAAACAGTAATAACATCTAGAATTAACTAAGAAAAACATCAACTAGTAATACACTAAGCCCTAATAT
>JBBPBX010078606.1:0-16582 GCA_038048925.1 Garcialebias charrua
TTAATAGCTGGTGAAGGTTCTCAGTCATCCAGGACATGGTAAATTCAAAAAAGTTCAAGAAAAAATAAAAAAGCATAAAGTATAATAACACACAGAGGGCTGTGGTAGCTCAGTGGTCTGTGGTTGTGCCAGGAAGGGCATCCAGCGTAAAAACAATTGCCAAGTCTTCGTGCGACTTAGTTCGCTGTGGTGACCCCTGACGTTGAGAGAAGCCAAAAAAAAAAAAAAGTATAATAAATAAAGTCCAGTTGTTTTTGTCTTGAACTTTTTTTAAATTACGGTAGTCATTATAGCCACGTTTACCTACTACGACACAACAGCATGCCATACTGCTACTACTACTCTGCTGCTTTCTTGTGGCTAAAAATGGTATTGCTCAAATTTTGTTTTCAGTCATAAAAGTCAAAGTCAAAGTCAAAGTCAACTTTATTGTCAGATCTGCAATATGTACTGTACAGGACATACACAGGACCGAAATTGCGTTTCTCTCAGTCCCTCGGTGCAACAGTAAACATCTAAACATTGAAACACTGAAACATATAATAATAGACATAAGCATAAAATAGTAAAACTAACACTGTCCTGAGTTTTTTTTTTTTTTGCATAGCGGTGCAAGAGCATGAAAATCCACACCAACTCTAAAACTAAAACATTAAACATTTAATGAACATAATACTGTCCTGAGTTTTTGCATACTAGCACAAAAAAAAGAGTATAAAAAGTATAACTAAAATAAACTAAAGGTTTCTAGCATTGACATTTGCAAAGTGGCAAAGCAGCGTATGAGTCAATGTACACAGTATATGTATGAGGTAGTAGTTGATGTTGTTATAGAGGCAAAAAGTGGCATATGCAGTAAGGCACATTGGGCATCCCTAAATAAGACCGTTCAGAGCACACTGTATATGTACCAGCAGTGGTGTAGATATTAGAGTAGTGTAAATAAATGTAAACAGTAGTAATTACATGTAAGCAGTAGTAATAAAAGTAAACAGTATTAATAAATGTAAACAGAGAATGTAAACAGTATTATGATTATAGGCAGTGATGTAATACAGACATTAGTGCAAGTATGAGAAGTAGTGCAAACTGTATGAGCACATGACCGAGAGTTTAGTGAAAAACTTTGTGTTGAGTGATAATGTGTGAGAAAGTTTTAGTGTTAAGGCAGTTCAAATGGGAGGGGGGGCAGAGCAGGCAGATATGTTAAGTTGAAAAATGCTGTTTCGTATTCATACCACATACTTTTGCAATATATTGCTACTCTTGGCCCAACTTGTTTGAAATGTGTTGCTGCCATCATGTAAACATCTGATATGTTCCACTGTGAATAAAATACAACTTTGTGAGATTTGCAATTTGTTGCACTCTGTTTATATTTTGCACAACAACCCTACTTTTGTTTGATTGTTCTCTCAAAGTTTAGTAGATATGCAGTTAACAACATTTGTACCAAAACAACTGGCATCTGTAGCACACAATGTGAAATGAAGCAATGTGCAGACAGACCTGGGAAGCATCCCAGTCTTAATGATATGAAACTTGTCCTCTACTTCCTGCCAGTGAGGTTGTCTGTTACCCTCCTTACCGCTTGTGGCTGCTGCTGCTGCTGTCTGATGGTTTTCCTGGCCTGCTCCAGCTGAGCACTGGCCTCCTCGGACTGCAGTTTGACTGTGGCTAGCTCCCGCTTGACCAGGTAGTTTTCCTCCGCCTCTTGAGCTCTGGTTACTTGTCCCTTTGGACATAAGCAACCGAGGAGGAGTGGAGTAAGCACGACAGAATGTGAAACTAACAGGCGGAATGGGCGTGCAAATCACAAAAGTAAGAAGACTTTTCTAACATGACATGCTTGTTTTAACATTAGCAACTGTGATTTAGGTTATTATTTAGTTCTCTGATATAATTAGGTTCTTTTTTTTTGCCATATTGTGACATTCCTTGCATTTATTCAACAATATTGTCAAATTTTATAATCTGGCATGTTTTTTAAAAATTAGAATAATTAGATTTTGCATCATTACTGTCCATAATTGTCCTAATCATAAGCATGCAATGAAATAAAAGAAAGAGTAAGAGAGTAAATTGAAGTTGCAACTAATAAAGGTAAGGAGAAAACAAAGAATACAGTATACCTGAATCAATCTATCTGCCAAGGAAGCACTTTCCTACAAAACAGAAATACGAACAGAGACAGGAGAGAGAGAATCCAAAGGACAGTTTAAAGCACATAAAAGAAAAAAACAAACAAACAAACAACTGATTGTTTAAACAAAGCAATACAATGTTCATTTTCCCCCCAGAAACCATACTCTACAACGATGTTCACATTCAGAGGTAAAAAAAAGAACATTGCATGCTGGTTTGGTGAGAAGCTGGTGACAAAGTGAAGAAATGAGCGGTGCTGCAGAGAACTCAAGACAGGACACAGCAACTAAAAACTGGTTGAAGCTGGAAGATGTTAGAACAGCTAAAAATCAAAAAGATGTGCAGAAGCTTGAATAAAACTTACTGGTAAGTTAATTTCCTTAAGCTCAGTTAGTGAAAAGTTAAACTCCTGAGCCCTGCGTCAGACATGCCAGTGAGCAGCAGCCTCGTGCTTTTAGAGTTGTTAAGATCTGAGCGTTGCAAACGCAGCCCGGTGGACATCGTCAATATCCACAGCAGAGCTCATGAACGGAGCGGCACCCATTCACAGACGATACAACGAAGAACCGTACAAACACAGCAACCTGACATGCAGCACTTTCAGACGCCTTCATTCACGGTCCTCACATGCTTGTTACAATTCCTGCTTCAGTTAGTAATGCCTCGAGACTTTCAGGTTTTTAACGCAGTTCCCATCACAACCTGGAATTACTCTTTCCTTGCTCTGATTAATAAATCTTTGATTTATTGACGTTTTACCATGTGTACATCTAACACAGCCCAGTTAGTGGAAGGAGAGCCTCCATCATCAGGAGACATGCATGATGTATGGACATGTAAAGCTGGATGGATTAGGACAAAACTGATGAGAAGGGAGAAGTGATGAGAAGTGTTCTGTTTCATGAGGAGTGCAAGGTGTGATGAACTCACTTTTTCCAGCGTGTCTATCCTCTGCTTGAGAAGCCTGTTCTCTGTCCGCAACCTCTGAAAAACAGTTCATTCAACACATTAGACAGAAATACAACACATCCATTTGTATTACTTTGCTCTGCACTCGCTCTTGTGCAGGACGACTGCACTGTATTAAGGAGAGGATGACCGGGGCCATGTATTGCGAGATTTTGGGGAACAACCACCTTCCCTCAGTTAAAACATTGAAGATGGGTCGTGGCTGGGTCTTCCAACATGACACATGCCAGGAGAAGCAAGGAGTGGCTCCGTAAGAAGCAGGTCAAGGTTCTGGAGTGGTCTAGCCAGTCTCCAGAACTAAACCCTATAGAAAATCTTTGGAGGGAGCTCAAACTCTGTTTCTCAGTGACAGTCCAGAAACCTGGCTGATCTAGAGAAGATCTGTGTGGAGGAATGATCCAAACTCCTGCTGCTGCAGTGTGTGCACACCTGGTGACAAACTACAGGAAACCTTTGACCTCTGTAACTGCAAACAAAGACTACTGTACCAAATATTAACATAGATTTTCACAGGTGGTAAAACACTTATTTGCAGCAGTAACACACAAATAAATTATTTAAAAATCCTACATTGTGATTTCCAGATTTTTTTTTAGATTATGTCTCTCACAGTGGACATGCACCTAAGATGAAAATTTCAGACCCCTCCATGATTTAAAAGTGGGAGAACTTGCAAAGTCACGGGGTGTTCAAATACTTATTTTACTCACTGTAAAAATCAGATAATGGCTCTTTTTATAATAAAATACAAAAAATAAACTTATAACTAAAGTGTTTAGAATCCTGTTAATGCTGAAGCTAGACTAGGCAGGTTGTAACACTGTGAAACAGCTCAAACACATACATCGAATCAGAAATCCCTAAAGGTGGGAAAAGTTTAATTTTTCACTTTTAACTGTCATCATTTCAGGTCATTCCCCACCCACTACGTATACAGTACTGAGATTATTAGGGGACACCATGAGTCAGCGTATTTTCAAAGTGGTCTTCAGTTCCTACCTCTTCCTAACAGCCAGCGATAGTAGAACCAAGCGCTCTGGTCATTGGGGTCAGTAAAAAAAGCATTTTGAACCAGCTCATATTCTGGAGAAGAAAAAATCAAAATCAAATCTAAAGTAAAAAAGATGAACATTTAAAGACTGAGACTGCCCCCTGCTGGTGGCTATGGTGCATTGCAGACCTTTGAGTAGCTGCTCCTCACACACTCGATGAAAGTGTGTTTGGGGAGAAGGTGGAGAGGAGGGCTGAGGCGTCAGTTCAGGACACTCCGGGTGGAGCAGTGGCAGGAGGGTGCTGCGGTAGTGCCAGCTGGAATAGTTTGAGAAGTTGGAGCCGATGAGACGGTCGGTGAACTCCAGCTCCTTCTCCACAGGCACCCCAGACATCTTCACAACCATCCGACGGTAATCCCAGCAGTGGACTGTGGAAGGGAGGAGCACGCATCCTCTGAAATCAGTCAAAATAAAGCAGTGACGTACATTAAGTACATTAAAAGACGTACTTTCTTACTCACAGTTGCGGTCGTCGAGACTCAAGCAGCGATCGCACAGACCCAACTCTCTGGCCCAGTCCGGCTGAGGTAAACGAGCGGAGACCCAGCCCCGGTGGTGCCAGCTGCCGTAAGACTTGGGGTTCACTTTAAGGCAAGATTCCAGGAAGAACAGCTCAGCCTGGTACATTTTCTGCACCTCGCTCTCATCTCTGAAGTGGGCACAGAAAAAGAAAGCAGTTATTCCACACAGCAACATCGCTGAAACGTTTCAATTTAAAAAGTGTGAAAGAAGGACTGGGCCTGGACTGGGAAGACTGGGAAGACTTCACGAAGAGGAAAATCGTCTGACCTGACAGTTTCCAGGTGCGTTAAGATTTCTCTCCTGTAGTTCCAGAGCGTTGCAAAGTCGGGGTTGGATGAAAGCAGCTGCTGAGTGAGCTGAAGAGCCTCGTCATCAAAGATCCCATCTTTTCTCTAAGGTGGAGAAGAAAGTGATGAGCTGCCATGAACAAGACAAACAGGAACAGGTGCGCTTCAAAACCAATTTGTTCTCACCATATAGAAGTGTTTAGAAACAGGGATCTGGCATTTTGTCATGCAACTCTTGTTTTAATCAATACTCCTCATAAAAGATGAAACCCAGTATTTGTGGAAGTCTATTTTCAGCTGCAGGTTATTTTATCTTTATAAAGGTTTGACAAAAAATAAACCAGATTAAATGGACGTGTCACCAAAACGTCACGCTGATGCCAGAATATGTCGGCTTTTGTTCACACACATGCTAATCACTGCAAACTTTAGTCTTGGTTTGTTTTTACAGGATTTGTTTAAACGTATGATGAGTTTTAAAGGACCTTTGAAAAGCAGGCGTCCCGTGCAGCGACGTATATCTTCAGCTTCTTCTCCCGCTCTTTCTTTTTCTGCTCCTCCTGCTGGGCGGTAGTTTTAACCTTCACACGGCCATGCTGTCAAAAGCACAGAGAGTGGAACTAAAGCTTTGTACATTTTGTTGTGCAGTTAAAACCCTATGAGCTACTTTGGTAACTAGAATTATTCATCATTTATTTAAAACAAATCTGTAATGAGCCAGTCATGAACCACTTTCTGGTAAAGGACGTTGCTGTAGATCACACCAAGCGTCACAGTGAGAAGGATCGTATCAGAGTATTTGGCTGTCAGAACCAGACATGAAGGATGGAGCTAATTCTATTTTCACACAAGTTTTTAGGCGTTGAAAGAATAAATGAATGAATGACTGAAGGAATAAATAAATGCTGTTTTATGAAAATGCCTTAGATGCAGCAAAGGTCAGAGTAGAATCGCCAGAAGCTAGTTGTAAAACAACTCAGAAAAGCACTTTCTACTCAAACTGGGCAAGAGCATCCTCATGTTTTTCAACATGTTGAGCATTAAATGAGAGTTACTCTGTGAAAGGCCAGAAACCTGGAGATTTCATGGTTTCACCAAAATAACAACAACAAAGATAAAATAATAAAAAGTGTTCACACGTCAGACGAGTCTTAATTTCTGCAGCAACATTCAGATTGATGGGTCAGAGTTTGGTGTGAACAGATAACACTTGTATCCACAATTCAAGCTTTTGACAGAGCAGTCATAAAGATGGCGGTGGTGTGAGTATTATTATTGGGGACTGCCTGAAGGCAGCCACAGTTGTTATCCACGTGAAAAGGATCTTGCTCTTCTATCAACTTTAATGAGGACCAAATCTCAATGTCCCCACAAATTTGATATCAAAACAACCGGATCGGCACCGTGATGTGTGCTATTACTTTTATTGGCATTTCGAGTTACCATGGCGACGTCATTTGCAAACAAAGATGCCATTTTTCTAATTGAAAAACACTGACAGAACTCTTCACAGCCTGCCATTGTGCTCATTGTGTTTCTGCAGTGAATACATCGGAGACCCTTCGAAAGGCGGTACAAATGGAGATGTGCTTCATGGAGGTGGTGCACATAAATTTGCTCCACCTCTGTTCTGCCGCCATGTGAAAAGAAATCAAATATTTCAAGAAATGTGTTCAGTATTTGGATGAAAATATGGCAGATGACTTAACTACTAGAGCCAAAAAAACGTAAAAACTGGTACCACATAAGGATTACTATACTGTGAGTTTATGTATGAAAGCATGAACTAATAAAAACAATGAATCTCTTACCATTGCTGGGGATAATGGAGGACACTTCAGATATCTGTTGACATTGAAAGAGCGAGTTAGGCCTAGATAATGTTCAAATGATATAAAAGTACAGAACACAGAGAGAACACTGAGCTGTCAGTATAAAGATACACAAAGCTCGGAGAAGTTCAAATACAGTCAGTCTGAACTCGTTTTAAAACGAGCCTCCCAGTCTGATGATGGACGACAGACTGGGAGGACTCTGTTCAGTCAAAGCTACACACAATAAAATAAACAATAATATAAAACTGTCACCAGTTCAGGACAAACAGCATCTTTTCAAGTCCGAGCACTAAACACGTCGTTATTCTCTGAACAGACCTCACCTGTTGTCTTGTTGGCTCAAGTACTGGTTTTATCACGGTGAAATTTGGCTTGTCATGTAAGGCTGCTCTTTTTTTTACGACTACAATATTTTCCCCTTTCCGGCTCGTAAAAATGACGTCATCGTTTCGTCACTCCCAGCCTCGGAGGCGGAGCTATCGTGATGGAAGCTAAACAAAGGAATAACAAAGACATTTGTTTTAAACATAAATCTATTTTCTTTAAAAATTGGTTTGACAGAGGAATAGTTCATGTACATCAGTTATTCAACAAAGACGGCAACACTTACTCTTACAGTGAATTTTTAACTACGTATAACTTTCCAGTAGCCTACTACCAAAAGAATTTGGTGTAAAAATGTTGATGTCAAATCCTGTACACAACAGCACAAAATATTTAACTGAAGAATTATTCATTGGTAACTCTGACCCTTTTTTAAGTGAAAAAACAAATAACAAATGTATTAGAGAATTAATAATTAGAGAATGTATTAGTAAACCTGCTTCTATATTCTTCTGGGATAATTTATTTAATGATATCTGTTGGAAAGATGTTTGGTTGTTACCTTGAAAATACTTTATAACTAATAAGATTCGAGAAGTGTCCCTAAAGATTCTGCATAAATGTTATCCTGTAAACTATATAATAAAAAAATAAAAAATAAAATAAAAAAATTAGAATTAGAAAATTAATTAGAATTATGGGTGATGTAGTTTGTGTATTACAGTTAGAAATATTAAGTAGAATTATTCATTTTGTGATCTAGTTTATGTTTTACAGTCAGGAAAATTAAGTAGAATTATTCATTTTGTGATGTAGTTTGTGTATTACAATTAGGAAAATAGGTAGAACTATTCATTCTGTGATGTTGCTTGAAAGTTATCATTGGTTGAACAAACTGTGAAATAGGGGCAGATATAATAAGATTTCATCTTCTTTCTGCTCCCTTCATTTTATCCTACTTGAAATCTTGTATCTGATGAAACTGTCTTGTATTGTTCTTTTAAAATGAATGAATAAACATCAAATCAAATCAAATCTCCAAGTACCGTCCAAACGTAGACCCAATGTGTTCACTCTGCCACAGCTCTGAGGAGACCATCATCCATCTCTTCTGGGACTGTTCTCATACTCAGGTGTTCTGGAAAGACATTTTCATGTATGTAAATAGAAAGTTAGAAATTGACCTACCATTTGACGCTAAAATTATACTGTTTGGTTTCTTTTGTCCAAATATTTCAAGTAAGAAAGTTTTTGTTGTAAATTTAATACTACTCTTAGCCAAATTTTACATCCACAGTTGTAAATTCTCCTTGCTAAAACCTAGATTTATAGTGTTTTCTAATTATATTTCCTCTTACTTAGCTACTTTAAAGTACTGTACTAATGCCAAAGCTTTAAAAACTAAAACAATCTGTAACGAATTTCTGTTGTAAGCTGCCCAAGACACATTTTTGTTTTTGTTTATGTGCCTTTATTCTCTTTTGTGCTATGCATGCCTTAAGTCTCGAGCCATGTTTGACATTGTAAGTTTTTTTTGTACTTGTTTTTTCTATAAAAAAAAAAAAAAAAAAAAAAAATTAGAAGCTCAGGAGCGTGAAACTGACCTGCCGGGTGTTTGTCTGACTAATAAATCTTGGTACAGGATAATAATAATAATGACAATACAGATTAATTAAAAACTTTTTTAAATAAACAGACACCTACAGGGGAAAGTAAATGACAAACTCTGTCAATAGCACAGGTGTACCACAAGGCTGCGTCAGTTCTCCTTTTTACCTTCAAGAAGATACAAAACCTGCAAATACTGTATCTTTCTTAACCATGAGCATGGTTATTCCATGGCAAGATTCAAATAGTCTTATTTGCAAATTTAGACCTGTTGTTAATTATTAATGTTTCACATTATTGTTTTACTTTTCTTTCTTTTTTTTCACTTTGTAGCCCCCAAAATTGTTGGGACAATAAAGATGATTTTATTTTATTGAGATGCTGTATATATTTGTCTGTTATCTAAACATACTGTACATATATTTTGTACTCGTATTGAAATGTGTTCCGCATTTACAAATGTTCACCATAAGAAATGTCACCAAATTGGGACGCTCTGAACAAATATTTTATCAAGTTTCCTTATGACACAACTAAGTGTGTAAATTTGTATTAAGTGGTGCACCATTAATGATATATAACAGGGCTATTCAACAAAACTGCTCAGGGGGCCACCGTTTCTGAAAGCCAACAGCTCAGGGGCCTGACATTCAGAAATTTAAATCGTTATGTTAAATCAAATTTTACAATGATCATTCATTCATTCAACCTTTATTTAGTCAGGTAAATCTTTTGAACCTCAAGGGCTCATTTACGAAAGCGACCTGCTAAAACTAAAGAACAATGAACAGATGATCAATGATCTGTTCCCTTAAAGCAACAGAAACTTGTGTTACTACAGCTTCCTCCATTCAGGGACTTTTTTTTCTCCTTTCGGCTGCTCCTTTCTTCCGGGGATCCCCAAAGCGAGCAAACTTGCAGGAGATGTTCTTCCTGACACAACCACAGACCACTGAGCTACCACAGCCCTCTGTGTGGAGCAGAGGGCTGCTATCGAGGACGCTCAGGGGAGCAGATGGTGGAGGTTAAGGGCCTTGCTCAAGGGCCCAGTGTGGACTAATTAAAGTAAAGGTAGATGGTTTTTTTTCATCTTCTCTACCACATTCTACGGAGCCCGTCCCCGGTGACATGGTAGGAAATAAAATTATCATGTGGCCACGTAATAATTTGTTTGAATTATATGTTCTGATCTTAAAATGCCGGTAGTATGTTGGAACCCTTAATTATTTTATACCACTGAACCTGTAGTTTGCTAAAGTCCACTATGACCTTAAATTAATATGATTTATTATTTTTATTTTGAAGAAAAAAAAAAGCACCTTAATGGGAATGCTTTTTCAATCTCAAGTACAAATCTATATACAGTATAAGTTGTCCTTCACCTTTAAATATTTAATAATATAATAGAATAATGTGTTGTCTCTAAGTTAGGCATATAATAATAATAATAATAATAATAATAATAATGTCTTTTCCTGTCATCTGTGTATGTTTCCCATACACAGACAAAATTCGTCTCTGCATTTAACCCAACCACCACCAGGTGGTGCAGTGAGCAGCCTGAAAGCGCCCGGGGAGCTGGAGAAATAGGTGTGCACTCATAGACACCCCAAGGTGGGTAGTGGCCGGGACGCGAACCCGCGTCCTTCGGGTCCCAAGTCAAAAGCCCTGTAATCAATGTCCATCACAAATGACTGCCACAAAAATTAAGTTTTTCGTTTCATTCAAAAGTATTTACAATATACAAGATTATCTGCAGACCATGTGACACCAACAACGTCAACAGAGTCACGGTGGACTTTAAATTCTTAATAACACAAAATACATTTAAAACAGATGAAACAATGTACCGGTAATGAAAAAAGTGTTAGATCAAAGGTATAGCTTGTAACTTTGGATTGCATCAGACTGAAATGCCAAATGGTAAGTTCATTGTTCTGAAGTGTATCCTCAGAATCATAAAACCATGTCAGGTCACCTTCAGTTTTCTTATTGTCTTTTTTTATTAAGGGACTAAATATATTTAGTTTGAATTAAAGCTGGGGCATGTAAGATTGTAATGTAGTCTGTAACTTTTCAAACAATATATTTTTAACATATTTCTTCACTCTGTCACTATCTACTGACAAACTGATGTTAGACAAAGTAATCTCTGAAAAAAACTATAGTCCCCTTGCTTCTCTATCAGCATTTATAAAAACACTAAAAACACAGAGTGACCAGGACAATGACAGCCAATAAAAACAGAGTTTGTAACCAGCCAATTAAAAACAGAGCTTGAATTTGAATCAGCCAATAAAAACAGAGCTTGAATTTGAATCTCAGCAGAGCCTCCCCCTCAGAGCCATATATGGCTCTGAGGGGGAGGGATCAGAATGCTTTGCCTGTTGAAAATTTTTCTAAGTTCTACACTCTACAGAAAGTTACACATAGCACCTTTAATTCCATGAGTTTCTGGACCACTTTGTCATTTTTTTGAATTCCAGAAATATATTTTAATGTTCACTTAGATCCATCCATCCATCCATCCATCTATCCATCCATCCATCCATCCATCCATCCATCTATCCATCTATCCATTTATCCATTACCTTTACTCGCTTCTTTCTTTCCGGGTCATGGGGGTCACTGGTGCCCATGTCCGACCCATGTCCAGCAGTCGAGAGGCAGGGGACACTCTGGACAGGTCTCCAGTCCATCACAGGGACACATAGAGACAAACAATCATTCACCCTCTCACTCACATCTAAGAACAATTTAGAGTTACTAATCAGCCCAACATGCATGTTTTTGGTCTGTGGGAGGAAACTGGAGTACTTTGTACCTGGAGGAAACCCAGGCCAGCAAACTCCACCCAGGAAGGTCCCAGGCTGGATTTGATCCGGTGATCGAATCTGTTATTCAGAGGGCTGAGTGATACCAGCAACAACAGCATTGTAAGAGAGGGACAGTTGGACACGGAGGCCTCCACCTCTGTTTAATGATGGATGAGTTCTTTTCACAAAGATGGCTTCCTTCACTCCTCTCTCAAACCATCGTTCCTCTCTAGGAAGCCCGTGAACATTTTCATCCCTGAACTAGTGACCGTTGGCCTGGAGATGTTGATCTTGTGTGCTGGCAAACAACCATCAGGGTGCTAACGATCAGTTGTTAGGCTGATGGTCTCTTTTATCATTTGAACAGCTATTTTGGGATGTCACCACTAAACTGGTTGATCCACTGTGAGAAGGTGTTAATTATAAGTTGCAGCTCGTCACACTGAAGAAGTCTTTTGGATAAAAGATGAAACATTTCAATAAAAAGAATCTGTCCAGAGGATCTGATAACTTTTTCAGTCGCACTCTTCCCAAACGTCTTCTGCCCGTGCATCACAATCCTGAGGAGAAAACAAATGTCATTTCATTATTAAATAAAATAATCAAATGCAGCAGACAGCATTTTAATGAACAGGGCCATGGAATCACTATGTAAATGTAGCAGTTTGAAGCTTAACACACTACTGACTAAACGATTCAGGAACATATGCAACGTTTCCTTTTGACTTTGACCGGTTCTTACTCAGTATTGCTGCCTCCTTCGTTCTTTTCCATCTCTCATCAATGGTTTTAAATATTTTATCATCTGGAACAAAATATTCTCAGACATTTTCAGCAGCAGTTCTCAGTGATTTTCTCCAGTGGCTCTGTGACTTGTGCACTATTGTTTGCATTTTTGTTATTAATGACCTGATACCTGTTTCCACAATGTTCTGATAAAGTCTGTAGGCTCTCTACTCTCCCTCACCTTCAATGAACTCTTCTATAGGTTTTGTTCCCAGCCAGTCTCCTTGGGTAAAAACTATAAAAGTGTGTTTCCACACGGCCTCTCCAAGAAGCTTCACGTGTTGTAACTGCATCCAAGTTTTTAGCATTGAAGGATGCAGCAGCATCTATTATTACTAGCAGGAAGACATGGGATCCAGGGGGGCATGAAAGCACACTGCTTGTTATCTCGTCTTTGCTTCTGGAGTGTCAAACACAGGGAAGCCCTTCCACCATCCTGGAGTGTCAACAAAAACTACTTTGGTTTTATTGACAAAACCAGAGCAAACCAAGTTGGTTGTTCATTTTCCATCTTGTTGTTTAAAGCCCAGGATGGTGTTCCCCACTGAGGTTTTCCCAACATTTCGACTTCCAAATAGAAACATCCGGAGTTCAGGGTTGGCCTTCTTCTCTTCTGAAATTAGACAAATATTAATTTACAACAATTCAAAAAAAGTTATTGAACTAATCAAACTAAGATAAAAAAAAATGTAGTGAGTACCAATAAATACATAGCTTAGTGGTCAGTAAAAAACTTGGTAAAAACTTGCATTAACAGTAAACAAAAACTTGTTCTAATTACTGTAAGTAATTATTGAGAAAAAACACATTTTTTCAGTATAAATATCTTTGAATATTTTTGGAAGGCATTTATGTATATACAGTGTATGTATACATACAAAGTACATATATATATGTGTGTGTGTGTGTGTGTGTGTGTGTGCGCGTGTGTGTGTACCTGTAAGTCCGCGATAAGTGAAAAACTGCTTAAGTAGGAATAGTAATACAGTACAAGTAAGTAGTAGTTCATTGTAATATATACATATACAGTATAACCTTCCCACACTCTTGCAATATTCTAAAAAATGTTTCTAAACTCTAAACGCTCTAAAAGAGCACAGAGTGTCATAATAATAATAATAATAATAATAATAATAATGAATTAATAATTTATAACGCACTTTTCATTAACAAAAATCTCAAAGTGCTACAAAGTGCAACAAAAATCAAAGATCAAATAAAAATAAGTGATAAAATCAAGTAAAACCAATGATAATATCAACTATGATCAAAGATAAAATCATGTGGAGGCAGAGTAGGCTCGCTTAAAAAGAAAGGTCTTCAAGCCTTGTTTAAAGTCAACCAGTGACTGTGGAGCTCTCAGGTAGTCAGGGAGGGAGTTCCAGAGGTGGGGGGCAGCCACACAGAATGCCCGGTCTCCCATAATCCTTAATTGGTTCGTGGAATGTGAAGGAGATTACTGTTCTGTGATCGTAGAGACCGGGTGGATGAATATGGTGCAAGAATGTCCTTTAGATAGTCAGGTGAAGTTCCGTGTAAGCGTTGGTGTGTAATGATCATGAGTTCAGCTCTCTGCTCTCAGCCACACTCACTTCTCCTGCAGAGCGGAGATCCCGACTGGCTGTAGGAGTTAGTTAGTCAGTATTACACTTTTATTATTTCATTTTATGCTTATGTTCATTGGGTGTTTGGTGTTTTAGGGGTGTTTAGTGTTTCAGTGTTGGTGTAAATTTTCATACTTTTATACTACTATGAAAAAACTCAGGACAGTGTTACACTTTTACTATTTTATGCTTATGTTTATTAAATGTTTTAGTGTTTAGTGTTTAGATGGTTACTGTTGCACCGAGGGACTGAGAGAAACGCAATTTCAATCCTGTGTATGTCCTGTACATATTGCAGTTCTGACAATAAAGTTGGCCGCGCTCAGTGCAGCCGCAGCTTCACGAGTTCCCGGATCATCTCTAGTTTTTAGTAATTTTAAAAGTGTTTTTGTACCTGACTCTGCGCGTGTTTTGCGGGTGAATTACAGCCGAACTGATCTGTTAAGAATTGGAGCGGATTTACCACAGGGCACAGCTGAAATCAGCAACGAACTCAAATCAGAACTCGGAAGATTGGACCTGCTGAAAACGTCCTTCTGGAAGCAGATGCACTCCAGGGGAAAGAAAAGAAAGCGCTGCTCACGAGGAAAGAAGCGGGGTTGTCGTGCAGGAATTATGACGAGAATGCGGAAAGACGCTATAACCGGTAAACCCCCGATGCCGGCTCTTTTCCTGTCTAACGTTCGCTCACTCGACAACAAGATGGATCTACTTCGTTTGAGGGTAACCACGTCGGAGGAGATGAGAAGATGTTCCGTGCTTTGTCTTACGGAAACGTGGATTTCTGAGGAGACTCCAGACTCTGTTTACGAGCTGGACGACCGGCTCTTCTTCAGAACAGACCGGTGCTTCGAGACTACGGGGAAAACGCGAGGTGGTGGTGTTTGTATTTACGTACACAAAGATTGGTGCACGAACTGTGCTGTGATAAAAAGAGCTTGTTCAGCTGCCGTGGAGTTGATCACAATAAGATGTAGGCCGCATTATATGCCACGTGACTATTCAGTGATCGTAATCAGCGTTATTTACATAGCACCCGATGCTAATGCTAATGACGCCCAGAGAGAGATTCACGACTTACTCACCTCGCTGCAGTGTAAATATCCTGAGGGGCTTTTCATTGTTTGCGGGGACGTCAATCACGTGGATCTCCAGGTGTCCCTCCCAGCCTTCAATAAGAACGTCTTCGCAGCCACGAGAGGAGATAAAACACTCGACCAAGTCTTCACAAATGTAAAGGGGGCATACACAGCGAAGACACGCCCAGCGCTCGGATCTTCAGACCACGACTCTCTGATTCTGGCGCCAAGAGAACTCCCTCCACTCAGGCGCCGGAAGCCGGAACAAAGAGAAATAACAATCTGGCCTCAAGATAGTTCCCCCATGTTGAGAGACTGTTTTGAGAGGACAAACTGGTCTGTTTTCAGAGAAGCAGCCACTGATGGTAGTTCAGTGGACATGGAATTGTACGCTTCCTCAGTCCTGGGTTACATCAGTACATGCTCTGAAAATGTATCCATAAAAAAATATGTGAAATCCTACCCGAACCGGAAACCCTGGTTAAATAAAGAAGTTCACGCCTTGCTAGCAGCCAGAGACACTGCATTCAAGTCAGGAGATAAAGTGGAACTGAGAAAGAGCAGGAATGAACTGAAGGATGGCATTAAGAAGGCCAAGGCCACGTATGCACAGAGGATCGAGGGACAGTTCACCTCACAAGACCCACGGAGCATGTGGAAGGGTATTAAATGCATAACAGATTACAAAGGCAAAAACAAACAATGCCCCAGGGACCCATCTCTGCCTGATGCCCTCAATAAGTTTTATGCACGTTTTGATGATCCAAACAGACCTGCTAGCACCAGACTCACCTCATCACCAGATGAAGAGCATCTCAGGGTGTCCGCAGCAGAAGTGAGAGGCAGTCTCAGAAAGATTAATCCTCATAAAGCAACCGGACCAGACAACATCCCAGGGAAAGTTCTGAAGGAATGTGCGGACCAGCTCTGTGAGGTGCTGGCTGACATCTTCACCACCTCACTTGCACTGGAGTCAGTTCCCACCTGCCTGAAGACCGCGACCATCATCCCAGTCCCAAAGAGCTCCACAGTGACTGGTCTGAATGACTATAGACCGGTGGCCCTCACCCCGATAGTCGCTAAATGTTTTGAGAAACTGGTCATGTCCCACATCAAGGCAACCGTCAACATCAATGAGGACCCTCATCAATACGCATACCGTGAGAACCGATCAACAGAGGACGCCATTTCTTCCGTGGTCCACACTGCTCTCACCCACCTGGATCAGAAGGACTCATACGTGCGTCTGCTCTTTGTGGACTTCACATCTGCCTTCAACACCATGATCCCCCAAACTCTGATAGACAAACTATCTACACTTGGACTAAGCCCCTCTATTTGTAACTGGATACTAGACTTCTTAACAGACAGACCACAGTCCGTGAAGATCCACAACTTCTCCTCCTCCACCATAACCCTCAGCACTGGCTCTCCTCAGGGATGTGTGCTGAGCCCCCTTCTGTTCACTCTGCTCACATATGATTGTACAGCCACACTTCCAGGCTGTCATATTGTTAAGTTTGCAGATGATACAGCGGTGGTGGGATGCATCACA
>JBBPBX010078607.1:0-16582 GCA_038048925.1 Garcialebias charrua
TGATACTCATGACAAGTTCAGCAGAAGAAGCTGCTGAAAGTCGTGAAAGATTCAGCAGAAGAAGCTGCTGAAAGTCGTGACAAGTTCAGCAGGAGAAACTGCTGAAAGTTGTGACAGGTTCAGCAGAAGAAGCTGCTGAAAGTCTTGACAGGTTCAGCAGAAGAAGCTGCTGAAAGACATGAAAGGTTCAGCAGAAGAAGCTGCTGAAAGTCGTGAAAGATTCAACAGAAGAAGCTACTGAAAGTCATGACAAGTTCAGCAGATGAAGCTGCTGAAAGTTGTGAAAGATTCAGCAGAAGAAGCTGCTGAAAGTCATGACAAGTTCAGCTGAAGAAGCTGCTGAAAGTCATGACAAGTTCAGCAGAAGAAGCTGCTGAAAGTCATGACAAGTTCAGCTGAAGAAACTGCTGAATGTCATGACAAGTTCAGCAGAAGAAGCTGCTGAGTCGTGACGATTTCAGCAGAAGAAGCTGCTGAAAGTCATGACAAGTTCTGCAGAAGAAGCTGCTGAAAGTCATGACAAGTTCTGCAGAAGAAGCTGCTGAAAGTCGTGACAAGTTCAACAGAAGAAGCTGCTGAATGTTATTACAAGTTCAGCAGAAGAAGCTGCTGAAAGTCATGACAAGTTCAGCTGAAGAAGCTGCTTAAAGTCATGACAAATTCAACTGAAGAAGCTGCTGAAAGTCATGACAGGTTCAGCAGGAGAAGCTGCTGAAAGTCGTGAGAAGTTCAGCAGAAGAAGCTGCTGAAAGTCATGACAGGTTCAGCAGTAGAAGCTGCTGAAAGTCATGACAAGTTCAGCTGAAGAAGCTGCTGAAAGCCATGACAGGTTCAGCAGAAGAAGCTGCTGAAAGTCGTGACAAGTTCAGCAGAAGAAGCTGCTGAAAGTCATGACAAGTTCAGCAGAAGAAGCTGCTGAAAGTCATGACAAGTTCAGCAGAAGAAGCTGCTGAAAGTCATGACAAGTTCAGCAGAAGAAGCTGCTGAAAGTCATGACAAGTTCAGCAGAAGAAGCTGCTGAAAGTCATGACAGGTTCAGCAGAAGAAGCTGCTGAAAGTCGTGACAGGTTCAGCAGAAGAAGCTGCTGAAAGTCATGACAGGTTCAGCAGAAGAAGCTGCTGAAAGTCGTGACAGGTTCAGCAGAAGAAGCTGCTGAAAGTCATGACAAGTTCAGCAGAAGAAGCTGCTGAATGTCGTGACAGGTTCAGCAGAAGAAGCTGCTGAAAGTCATGACAAGTTCAGCAGAAGAAGCTGCTGAAAGTCATGACAAGTTCAGCAGAAGAAGCTGTTGAAAGTCATGACAAGTTCAGCAGAAGAAGCTGCTGAAAGTCATGACAAGTTCAGCAGAAGAAGCTGCTAAAAGTCGTGACAGGTTCAGCAGAAGAATCTGCTGAAAGTCATGACAAGTTCAGCAGAAGAAGCTGCTGAATGTCGTGACAGGTTCAGCAGAAGAAGCTGCTGAAAGTCATGACAAGTTCAGCAGAAGAAGCTGTTGAAAGTCATGACAAGTTCAGCAGAAGAAGCTGCTGAAAGTCATGACAAGTTCAGCAGAAGAAGCTGCTGAAAGTCATGACAAGTTCAGCAGAAGAAGCTGCTGAAAGTCATGACAAGTTCAGCAGAAGAAGCTGCTGAAAGTCATGACAAGTTCAGCAGAAGAAGCTGCTGAAAGTCATGACAAGTTCAGCAGAAGAAGCTGCTAAAAGTCGTGACAGGTTCAGCAGAAGAAGCTGCTGAAAGTCGTGACAGGTTCAGCAGAAGAAGCTGCTGAAAGTCGTGACAAGTTCAGCAGAAGAAGCTGTTGAAAGTCATGACAAGTTCAACAGAAGAAGCTGCTGAAAGTCATGACAAGTTCAGCAGAAGAAGCTGCTGAAAGTCGTGACAGGTTCAGCAGAAGAATCTGCTGAAAGTCATGACAGGTTAAGCAGAAGAAGCTGTTGAAAGTCATGACAAGTTCAGCAGAAGAAGCTGCTGAAAGTCATGACAAGTTCAGCAGAAGAAGCTGCTGAAAGTCATGACAAGTTCAACAGAAGAAGCTGCTGAAAGTCATGACAAGTTCAGCAGAAGAAGCTGCTGAAAGTCGTGACAGGTTCAGCAGAAGAAGCTGCTGAAAGTCGTGACAGGTTCAGCAGAAGAAGCTGCTGAAAGTCATGACAAGTTCAGCAGAAGAAGCTGCTGAAAGTCATGACAGGTTCAGCAGAAGAAGCTGCTGAAAGTCGTGACAGGTTCAGCAGAAGAAGCTGCTGAAAGTCGTGACAGGTTCAGCAGAAGAAGCTGCTGAAAGTCATGACAGGTTCAGCAGAAGAAGCTGCTGAAAGTCGTGACAGGTTCAGCAGAAGAAGCTGCTGAAAGTCGTGACAGGTTCAGCAGAAGAAGCTGCTGAAAGTCGTGACAGGTTCAGCAGAAGAAGCTGCTGAAAGTCGTGACAGGTTCAGCAGAAGAAGCTGCTGAAAGTCGTGACAGGTTCAGCAGAAGAAGCTGCTGAAAGTCGTGACAGGTTCAGCAGAAGAAGCTGCTGAAAGTCGTGACAGGTTCAGCAGAAGAAGCTGCTGAAAGTCATGACAAGGTTCAGCAGAAGAAGCTGCTGAAAGTCGTGACAGGTTCAGCAGAAGAAGCTGCTGAAAGTCATGACAAGTTCAGCAGAAGAAGCTGCTGAAAGTCATGACAAGTTCAGCAGAAGAAGCTGTTGAAAGTCATGACAAGTTCAGCAGAAGAAGCTGCTGAAAGTCATGACAAGTTCAGCAGAAGAAGCTGCTAAAAGTCATGACAGGTTCAGCAGAAGAAGCTGCTGAAAGTCATGACAAGTTCAGCAGAAGAAGCTGCTGAATGTCGTGACAGGTTCAGCAGAAGAAGCTGCTGAAAGTCATGACAAGTTCAGCAGAAGAAGCTGTTGAAAGTCATGACAAGTTCAGCAGAAGAAGCTGCTGAAAGTCATGACAAGTTCAGCAGAAGAAGCTGCTGAAAGTCATGACAGGTTCAGCAGAAGAAGCTGCTGAAAGTCATGACAAGTTCAGCAGAAGAAGCTGCTGAATGTCGTGACAGGTTCAGCAGAAGAAGCTGCTAAAAGTCGTGACAGGTTCAGCAGAAGAATCTGCTGAAAGTCGTGACAGGTTCAGCAGAAGAATCTGCTGAAAGTCGTGACAAGTTCAGCAGAAGAAGCTGTTGAAAGTCATGACAAGTTCAACAGAAGAAGCTGCTGAAAGTCATGACAAGTTCAGCAGAAGAAGCTGCTGAAAGTCGTGACAGGTTCAGCAGAAGAATCTGCTGAAAGTCATGACAGGTTAAGCAGAAGAAGCTGTTGAAAGTCATGACAAGTTCAGCAGAAGAAGCTGCTGAAAGTCATGACAAGTTCAGCAGAAGAAGCTGCTGAAAGTCATGACAAGTTCAGCAGAAGAAGCTGCTGAAAGTCATGACAAGTTCAGCAGAAGAAGCTGCTGAAAGTCGTGACAGGTTCAGCAGAAGAAGCTGCTGAAAGTCGTGACAGGTTCAGCAGAAGAAGCTGCTGAAAGTCATGACAGGTTCAGCAGAAGAAGCTGCTGAAAGTCGTGACAGGTTCAGCAGAAGAAGCTGCTGAAAGTCATGACAGGTTCAGCAGAAGAAGCTGCTGAAAGTCGTGACAGGTTCAGCAGAAGAAGCTGCTGAAAGTCGTGACAGGTTCAGCAGAAGAAGCTGCTGAAAGTCGTGACAGGTTCAGCAGAAGAAGCTGCTGAAAGTCGTGACAGGTTCAGCAGAAGAAGCTGCTGAAAGTCGTGACAGGTTCAGCAGAAGAAGCTGCTGAAAGTCATGACAAGTACAGCAGAAGAAGCTGCTGAAAGTCATGACAGGCCGTGCTGCTTTTGCTTCATGGACATGTGGAGACTCAAACCATCCGTCTCTTCAGGTCAATAAGTTTAGAATAATTCTGACAACAGAATCTGAGTCACTTGTTGGGCTTTTAAAGGAAGAGAAATTCTTTAACATTTTAAAAGAAGAATTACACAAACATGCGTTGTAATAATACATGAGTCATCATTTCTTTTATTTTACAAACACTTTAAATAAACAGTGAATTTGATGTTTTGGATGTGAATGGGTTCAGTTTGCTTTAAGAAGAAATATGAAATTAAAAAAACAACTCGTATCTCACTAGCCTGGGACAGTCTGGGACAAATTGTCCACGGTGTTTGTGAGGGACTGTCCAACGTGTCCAGAAACGTTCACGCAGCTTCTCCGTGTCTGCGTGTTGAGTTACAGCTCCTCGAGCTCGAGTCGGTGGGATTTTGAACTTGGTCCAAAATGTTCTCTGAATGTGAGCAAACGTCACACGAGTCAGAATGTGTGAAACAACTTTAGGAAAGTTATGAAACTAAAATGCGACTGATGAGTGACAAAAAATGGACTCCACAGGAAAGATCCTGGTTCATTTTCAATAACGGCATGAGAACCAGCACCTCCAAATGTGAGGCCATGGTCCTCAGTCAGAAAAGACTGGATTGTTCTGAGGTTCTGCCTCAAGTTGAATGACTCCAGCATCAAAAATCAACGCGTTGCTGACGGAAGTCTCAACAACAGGACCTGTGGAGTTGTTGTTGTTGTTTTTTTAATTCCTGGTCAAAACATAAAAATCTCATCTCTTTTCATTTTGAATTCACAGTGATTTAATATGAATTTTCTATAAAATATTCATATGAATAGACTGCTGGCTTCAGAATATCACCTTTAAAAAAGTCACAGAAGAAGAAAACCTCCCAGGAGGTTCCTGCGCTTCAGCGTCATTGTTCATGTTTTATTGATGAGCTCCCAGCAGCAGCTTGAAGTGGATTAAATTAACCCACATATCTGTCCGTGTTGCTTCATGTACCGCCAAAAAAAAATCAAGCGGTTAAGCAATGCCCAGAAAAAAAAATTAAACCGTTCAATTGAAATTACAAGCCAAGGAGAAACTTGAGAAGTCAGACTCTGACTCCGCATTGAGACGTCACGTTGACAGATGTTCAGCAAACCGGTCATGACTGAAACGGGAAAGCATGAAAATAAGAAACGACAAGAGACCCGAGCATTTTCTCAGGCTTCCAGAGAAACCATGAATGAAAACTCCCAGCATGCAGTGGAGGAGCGGCTCGCTGCCTAAGTGGCCGGGCAGTCAGCTCTGGGAATATCAATAACCAGTTTCAATAACGTCTGTATCGACCTTCGCCTGCTGTCTGGGCTCCGGCTCCGTGGCCTTTTCCTTCATGGCTGGGGACCCGCTCGGAGAGGAGACGTGGTGAAAAATCGCTGAGGCGAAAAGCCGATCGACAACCCAAAGAGAACAAATCAATTTTCATCAGATGAGGGAGCGACTGGGAGGGAGATCAATCAGCCGAAGTCACACGGAGAAAAACAGTTTCTGCTGCTCCTGCGTCTCAGAACATCTCCATCTTTTTATCTCTCAGAAGGACAGAGTCCCCGCGTTTAATCATAACACTTACGGGAGACTTCTGGAACGGGATGAGCTCTATCAATAAACATGTGCTGCAATCCATAAACAACAAACAAACAAACAACAACACAATCGTTTATTAATCAAATCTCCATGTGTGCTGTGAAGACCACGACACAAATGGGTTTCTACTGTGCTTCCTCTACAAACAATGCCTGAAGTAACGAATGGAGCGTTCCTCTGAGGAATGCATATCACCCGCCAAATTACATTTAAAACTTAGCACTCAGAGTCTGTGTTTGGGATGACTCTCAGCTACTACCAACCCTCAATGGCTCAGTAACTTTAAACTGACTGAATTAAAGTGTAGTGATACACCATGGTCTCTGTAAACTCTTAGTGATACACTTTGTTTTACTGAACCTCTCGATGAAAGACCTTTTCTTGAAACTCTCTTGAAACCACTCCTATTTCTTGGTTGCTAACCAATGAATGGAGCGAATACTCTGATGTCAATCTTTCTATAAAAGCGCTCACTTCCTCAAACTGTTCAGTTCTACAGGAGACGCTGAAAAGTGATTTTTCTCCTAAAGCTGTATGAACGCTGGTCATTGAGTCAAAGACCACGTCAACAGCTAAGGATTTATGGCACGCTCGTTATAAGTCCGACCCGAGCTCAAAGCTCCAACTTTGAATGAATTTTCCTCTTGAGGAATATTTTATTCTGAAAATCAACCGGAACTACTGCCACTACTTTGGTTCGATTGACGCGGACCTCAGAGAGACGCTGGAAGGGTAACCACGCTGAAGTCCAACTCGGACGTAACTTGGACTAAGAACCTTTACGTCTAAAGGCTGCTTCCATCTCTTTCTGAAGCCGGGACCGTTGTCTTTGCAAGGTAAAGAGTTGTGATTGTTTACGAGCGGACCTGGGTCTAGCGGATGTCGCCCGGAGGGTGTGCCATTTTCTGGTTGAGCTTATTCCCCAGAAAAACTTCCTCTTACCTTCCTCCTTTCACTTAAACTTATCTTGCCAGTAACATTAAGCTAAAGTCAGAGTCAGAGTCAAAGAGTCTTTATTGTCATTTGCACCGCATGTGGTACATGTGATGAAAACGAGATTATGTACACAGGGTCGCAGTTACATCCAACAACAAATGCAAGAGAAAAAAAGAAAAAGAACAGTAATAACATCTAGAACTAAGAAAAACATCAACTAGTAATACACTAAGCCCTAATGAAGTGGAAAAACATCATTATAAACAGCAGCACGAACCTCCAGATACAGTGCCTCCAGATATAAGTAATATGTCATCTCATTACTTTATTCTGTTGTCCACAATTTAATCTGCTGACGTTTAATTTATAGGAATCTGATCAGTCAATCAGTGTACATGTTATGATGTAAATTTATGATTTGTTAATAAATTATTCAATTTCTATGATGGCTCAACTATAATTAACGTTTCATGTCACTTAGGGGCGGCCGTGGCGTAGTGGTAATGGCAGTCGTCCCCCGATCGGAAGGTTGGAGGTTCGAATCCCGGTTCCCCACACCATGTGTCGCTGTGTCCCTGGGCAAGACACTTCACCCCGAGTTGCTCCCGGTAGGACTGGAAAGCGCCTTGCATGGCAGTCTGCCGCTACCGGTGTATGAATGTGTGTATGAATGGGTGGATGGTTGGTATTGTAAAGCGCTTTGGGGCCCCTCATAGGGGGCTGGAATGCACTATATAAATAAGCTCCATTTACATCTCACATTCTGGTCATACAATTTATTGTTTACATCTGAAAAAGAAGAGAATCCGTGATTTAATTAAAGTAAGTTGTGTCAGGATAACACCTGCTCATCTTACATCTGGTGGACTGTACGGTTCAGTAAATCTGACCGTGCCTGTACCCCTACAAAAGTTATCTTCACAAGTTAATCAGTCGTCGACGTTTGTTCCTTCAAAGACTTGCCCAGTGGTTCTTGTTATATTTTGCTAACAGACACGATCGCCTGCCTGTCTCGACGACGCACGATAAAGACCAGAATTAACGATGCAGAGCAGGACGCGCTCTCCGTCACTCCGGGCTCCAGAGGATTGATGCGATTTGGGTTTAATTGTGCGTGAACAGAGGAGCAGCGTAAAGAGATGGAGCGCGGCGGCGAGCCGGAGTCAAACGAGTTTAAACAGAAGAGATGAAGAAGATTCCTCACAGATGATGAGCAGAGACCACGACCCACCCGGTGGTGCTCCCGTCAGCAACAAACAGGAGGAAGGAGTTTCACCAGAAAAAAACGGGTCAATCAGCATCAACTGCAAAAGTCACATGATCTGCTCGAGCAGTGGGGCTGGGTTCTCACCGTTGCTGTTGAGGCATCGGACCTGCGGCAGCTGAGTGCCGGGGCCGCACGGCTTCCCGCCAGCGGGGACGCACTTGTCCAGGCCGAGCGGCTGCCAGTTGTAACAGCCGGGCTCATCGCACGGCATCGCCTCCACGAGGTGCGGGCAGTTCCCCGGACCGCCCGACGGCTCGTTGGTGATCCGTCGCCGCCGAAGTTTGAAACCTGTAGGTCATCAAAGAAAGTCAAGACGGTCATCTTCACTCACATCGTTTCATCTGAAATATTCTGTGCCTGCTACAGAATTATTGTTAACTTGCTGTTAATTAAAACGTTACTCTGTGCTCGTTGGCAGATGTTTATTTTTATTTTATTTCAGCTGCTCCTTCTTCAGGAGTCACCACAATGAACTAACTCGCACAAACACTTGGACTTTTTTTTTTTTACAGATGTCCTTCATGATGCAACCACACCCAAGCTACCACAGCCTTCTGTGTGGAGCAGAGAGCTGCCACCGACAGCCCCAGGGGAGCAGATGGTGGGGGTTAAGGACCTTGCTCAAGGGCCCAGAGGCAGGTAAATAAGGGTGGAGACAGGTGGTTGCTTCACCTTTCCCATCCACATTTTGATTTTGTCGGTACTGGGAGTTGAACGGGCGACCTTCCGATCACAGGCTCACCTGCTCTAACCTCTGCGCCACATCTCCAGTTCAAATCTAACCTCCAGTATTCAAACGTAAAACAATTTGTTTAATTTTACTATGGAATCTTCAGAAAATGATTTATTCAGTTTTTGAAAAACGCTAAAATGTGTCAAATCGGTGTTTCAGTGCAGGACGAACCTGATAAACCCATAGAGATTAAATTATTTCATATTTCACTTGATAAGAAGGTCTCAACAATCACCATCGTGACTTTTAGGAGTTACACGTTGAACTTATCAAATACAGGTTGTCCCCGACTTACGAGCGAATTCCGTTCCTACGAATCGCTCGTAAGACGAAAATTCGTACGTCGGAACCCGAAACACGTGTCGCTCGTAAGTCCGGATTTTTGGTCGTAAGTCGGAAAATGTATGCTAGCGCTGCGCCAAACACCCGTTTTTCAACACAAACGTACATACTGGTTCATAAACATGCTCAGAACTTTGTTTACAAACAGTTAGCTAACACATTTCATCTAAAAACACCAGTGCTGTATTTTCTGTATTTTCTGTACAACTTTACTGTTCGTTAGTCCGCTCGTAAGTCCGGAACCTCGTATGTCGATGACGTCGTAAGTCGGGGACAACCTGTATCAAAATGTACGCAGATGACATCATCATTTATACTTGGGCACAAATATAAATCCTCCACTTGTTGCAGCTTTTACTGTAAACCTGTACACACTTTCAAACAGTGTATTTATATTTTTCATCACTTCTAACAGTGCATGTCTAAGTGCACGTGCGCCGTCAGCTTTTGTTTCTGTACTTTAGTTCATCTCCTTCCTGTTTTAGTTGTTTTCCCATCAACCTTCCCGAGACTACAGATGATAATTAGCTCCCAGGGCTGAACCGGGTCACTGGGTCAACCCGTGCTCATTAATGTGAAGCGGCTCTTTTAAGTAAATAATATTTCTTCCCTTCATTCACTTTGGTTTTATGACCATCTTGTTCTGAAAGCTCAGCGATACAAATAAATTCATTAAAAATTTTCCCACGTTTTGATCTCAAACTCATATTTCTTTCACTTTAATGAAGATGAGCAACTCCTTCCAGAGATGAACCGAACAACAGGACAACCCACTGCTACTGCTTCCTGTGAAGACACGAAGAGTAGTAAAAGTATCAAATAGACCACGAGGTGGGAATCGTACCTTTCTTTCCGGTTTGATCGTCGCAGTTTTCAAAGACGCACGGCCCCCAGGCCACCCAGGGTGACACCTCGCAGTCGACAGGGCAGGGGATCTGGCAGAGCTGGGATCTGTTTGGGATCGGACCCTTGCACAGCTCGTTCTCCACGGGGCGGGACGCTGCACACATGAACAGAAGCAAGCAGGAAGAAGAAATAGATTTTAAAACATTTTCTATGGGAACAAGAGGCCAACATGCATCAAAACATCCCACAGAGAGCAGATCAAAACTGGGNACACTATCAACCCTTTTTGTTTTATTCCCTCCATGTTAGCACGTCAGAATGATGGATTAGCGAACATGTGGAGCTCTGCCTCAATCCTAACAAACGGTGGTGGAGATCAGTGGAGACATCTTGGCTCATGTTTATTCCATTAGGTCTAATTTGTCGTCTACTTCCTCTCACGGTGCTGAACTGACACGTCTGAGCTCCTGCTGATGAACCTCCATGTAGAAGCAGAGAAGTCTGCATGCAACAAACATCCGAGTCCACATCTCTCCACATATCGGCTGCACTGAGCTCAAAACACAGATGTTGGTCCTGATGCTGACCCGGTGCCTCTTCGTGCATGTGACTTGTATCTGAGTGTCAGGTGGACAGGTGCTCTTTGTTCTCCCAGATCTGACGTTTTAGTTGAAGGAACGTGAAAGTTGACCAACACCGATTCATCTTCAGAGCAGACACGTCGGACAGTAGAAACCCGTTTGTCTGGTTCTGGTTCTGTAGCATCATCACATCTTGCAAGTTTTCACCTCAATGTGAACAAGGCCAAACCAAATCTAACACATTCTGTTCTCTTTACAATAAAGCAAGATAATTTTTTCTGAAAACCTCTTGTGATGTTTAAAAATAATAAAGTTTCAGTTTTTACTTCCAGTTTCTTTTTCTGGATGTATTCTCCTCATCTCACTGGGCTGCGACAACTGAAGCGAGCAGCGAGCCGTGCGGCCACACGGAGCAACCGGTCTTTGGAAAGCACAGGTTACGTTTGTGTGCACATCTTGCACAAATGCATTCTGGGCTGTGCACATTATTTCACTGCCCACATCATATTCACCTCAGCAGTGGCCTCAACATTTATGGTGGAGCAGCTTTTCAAAAACTCATCTTTAATCATTAGTGACATGTTTCCTGTCAATCATCTGTCAAACTACAGCTCCACGGGTTTAAAACTCCTGCAGCTGCATGTGAATAATAGTTTGAGTTTGTTTCATTTTTTAAAAACATGTTCAAAACTTGCACAACCATTTTTTAAAGAGCTGCTGTTTGTAAGACAGATCCTGGTGTCAGGCCTCAGACTGATGACGTCCTTCAATGAAAGACGAAACGTTTCTCCCAAAAATAAACTGGTCCACGTGAGCTGATTTAACCCTTCCTGTGATTCTGAACACTCGCTCACAAATACTAACTACCGTATTTTCCGGCCTAAAGTCGCACCTTTTGCCTAATTTGCATGCCCTGCGACTTATGGGGCGAAGCAACATATTTATGGATTTTTTCCCATATTTTTAGACCAATTTTTGTCTGAGATATGACCGTTTCCATTCACTCTGACAAAAAACAAAAACGGAGCAGTACCACTTTCGGCCACTAGGGTCCACCGACCGTTCCCAGCTCACGTGTCCGACAGCAGTCTCCTCTGCTCGGACTCACTCTGTCACAGCACGGCCTCCTGAACTCTGGAGGTCTGAACTACTGTTAGCTCAGTGTTTTACTGTTAGCAAAATAGGTCAAGAACCACACGACAGATTTTGATGAAACTTACAGAAAGTAATCACTGGATGGACATTTACAACTGATATGCTGTAGGAGATGTTTGAGCGAAAATTCGATTTATTTATCATTTATTTTCGCAGCGCGTGCGCATGTTTGGAAGACTGTCAAAGCAAAACTATTTAAATCCAGTTGATTTGAACATTACATTAATTTTTAAAGGAAAAGTTCAGCTCAGAAACACTTTTGCTATAATGTCAGCTAACATATATTTTTTAAGGTGTATATCTTGTTAAATTTTAAAGAAATGAAGCGTATCCGCTTGCTGCGCGTGCACGCTTCGCAGCACCAACGTAGCAAAACTATTTTTTTATAATTCAGCTGATTTGACCGGTACATTCATTTATTAAGGAAAAGTTCAGCTCAGACACATCTTTGCTATAATTTTCAGCAAACAAATAATTGTTTTAAGTGTTATCTTGTTAAAGTCCTACCGTGCACACTCCTGTGGCCATTTCTGGGTTGTCACCGCTGACGCGTGACGCATAATAGATGCGACTTTTAGGGCGAAGCTACATATTTATGGATTTTTCCACTTTATTGGACATAATTGGACTGATGCGACTTATAGGGCGGTGCAACTTATCGGCCGGAAAGTATGGTAATCAGTGTTAGTCACAGAAAAGTGAGACAACACATTTAGAAGAAATTAAAGACCAACAAGTTTAATCTTTTAGATGACCCCGGCCGATCCGTGGTGCAGGGGTCGCCACAGCTAGCAAACTCGCATGAATCAGGTCTCTCCTGTAAACTAGTCCTGGAGGCTCAATGAGACTAACCCGTAGAAATAAAGGTTCAATGAATGAATGAAAGAGCCGGCTTCAGTTTTACACAAAATGCTCTTCCTGACACAACCAGGGCTTGAAGCAGCAGCCCCAGAACTACGAGGCTGTGCCATTTAACCACTAATCCAGCGCAGAGAGTCAAACCCAATGAAACACAGTCACATTAAAAGAAACGGTTTGTTTGGAACGCCGGAGCTGAACTCAGATCTCTGATCCAAAGGTGCATTGATTTCTGTTTCCTCCACTGAACAACCTTCAAATTGGAGCGGGTTTGACATTTAAACCAACATCTCTGACATCACAGGCTCGTTGGAGTTCATGAAATACTCATCCTGACGAGCTAATGAGCGCTCGGATAAAACCCAGACACCGTTTTCACCGCACATGTTGCCTGGAAACAAAACATCCCGATGTAGGAAAAGAATCAGAAAAATAACTCGCATCTCTGAATAAAACGGCTGCAAGTCTTTTTAAAAATTATTTGTTTTTCAAACCACCAAGTCAGGACAACAACAAATAATAAAAAATAACTTCACAATGAAAAATCCAAACGGACGTGCTGTCACGAGCCAGAAGAGGCTTCGCTGCAGCGTCTGCTTGCACTTTGTGGACAATTCAGACACAAAACTAAATGTTTGTAAAGATCAAACTTCAAGCCTGAATCAGAAATCAGGTCCAGATTCAAATCAGTTGCAGTCGATTCAGTCCCCGTTACATTCACACGCAGCATTTTTAACACACCTGATCTAAGGAGGCCAGCAGGTCGAACCCTGCACGTCTTTAAACGTTAGCTCTTTAAAGAGCTGAAACATCTGTCGGATCCTTTCTGCTTTCAGATGGTTCCACGTGCAGCTCATGGAAGAGCAGCAGAAACTTGACGACAAACAAGAGCAGAGTGACTAAAACAGCCATAAAACATTTTGTCCATCTCTCATTATGCTGACCAATTAACATGGAAGCAGCAAGAAGTTGTTTTTGTTTCTAAAATTCATTTATTGATGTTTCACGTCCCACAACGTGGTTCTGAACCCCACTTTGAGAACCGCCACAGCTTACGCAGGTCATTTTCTAACATTCAGACAATTTTGGTGAATTTGTTGCAACATTCTGGAAAACACACTGTATTCTGAAGAAAAACCTCCAGTCAAATAACATGTCATTTGATGCGAAATACCCCAAGAATATACAGGTGGTCCCCGGGTTACGACGGCCTCGACTTACGATGTTTGGGATATACGAACGCATCATAATTAATAAAAATGTGATTTTTTTTTGTGTGTGTTTAAATGTTCTTAATTTCATGTGTACAACACTTTGTTGTAGCTGTGGTTGTTTTAAATGGCTTTATAAATAAAGTATCATTAGTTTTATAATTTTTATTACAATTTTTAAGCCTATTTGCGCAGTTTACGGAAATACCGTCGTGTCCGCCATTTTAGCTTCGGTTAGCTCCAGCCTCGACTGCCGGTTTTGGAGGATGGTGTGTCCGATAAGAGGTTGCCTCATACGGATATGTGAGCTGGAAACGCTCGGTGAAATCTGTGGACGTCTCAGGCCCGGAGCAGCAGCCGCCGATCGCTAACCTTGGACACAGAGCTATGTTTTCAGTAGTGTCCGCCATTTTGCGGTTAGCTTCAGTTAGCATGACCAGAGGAGCCACGAGCTAACATGCTCGCCAGCAGGAGACGCCTGCAGCAGCCAGGAGCTTGCCTCATGTCTGCCTTTTAGCCTCAGATGTTGGATGAACACCGAGCTAACATGCTAAAACGCGGATAAAAAGCTGGGCTGCCTTTTGGAGGGACGACACCAAGCTAACGGCGGGCTAAAATGCTAACACGGCCCGGACCCGACTGGCGCGGCAGCGGAGACGCCTGCTGCAGCCGGGAGCTCGCCTGATGTCTGCCTGGTAGCCTCAGATGTTGGATGAAGACCGAGGTAACATGCTAAAATGCGGATAAACAGCTGGGCAGCCTTGTGGAGGGATGACACAGAGCTAACGGGGGGCTAAAATGCTAACGCAGCCCGACCGGAGACATAGACCCGAGGGGCGGCCGAGACCAGCTCACAGTAAGAAATTGTATTTTTTTAAATTTAATTACAGTACTGTATGTCTCTAAATGTACTGTACTGTACTGTATGTGTTTTTTGATAATTATGTAGCTGTGTTAGGATAGGCGAAGTGCTTGGTAACTTGATAACTGTTCATTACCGTACATATACGTGTATCAGTGGCGGCTCGTGTGGTTTCCGACTTACGTCATTTTCGTGTTACGAACGGAACTCGTTCGTAAGTCGGGGACTCCCTGTAATGTTTCACTATGTTTTAATTATTTGTCTGCTCCTCCTTGAGGGGTCACCACAGTGAACCAACTCGCACGAAGACTTGTGACTGTTTTTACACCAGATGTTCTTCCTGACTCAACCGCAGACCACTGAGCTACCACATCCCGCTGTGTGGAGCTGTATAGGGCACCCGGGGGAGCAGATGGTGGGGGTTGAGGGCCTTGCTCAAGGGCCCAGAGCCGGGTAAATGAAGGTGGAGGCAGGTGTGGGTGCTTCACCTTTCCCACCCACATTTTGATGTCAGCCCGGGGAGCCGAACTGGTGACCTTTGGATTACAGGCCCACCTTTTCTAACCTCTTCACCACCACTCCCCACACAGTGTTTCACTATGCTAAGTGCAAATCTTGTTTTGAACGTTAATAAATAATGTTTAAAAAAAAATTCCCCCATCAAACGATCTCATCTGCTTCAGGAGAAGAGCCTGTGATCAGTTTACGACGTGGCAGCTCTTCATCAGAACCCGTTCCTGTGACAAGACTTCGGCTCTTTGATTTGAAACCGCTGCAGAAAAGAAAAGGCCTGAACTGAACCATCTGCTGTGGAAGCAGGAACGTCATGTTGTAGCTGGACAAGGACGTCCAACTCCTGTAAAAACGTTCATTTAGTAGCATCAGATGCTGAATAATAAATAAAGGCCGATCCAGAATCTGAGCGCACATTGATCTTTTTTAAATCTCCAGATTAAAAACCTTCCTACAGTAAATGTTCTGCACGAGTTCAACCCAATGCACCTCGTCTCCTTCGTTCTGACTGTTCCTGCAGCGCATCTAAGAGTTTAAAGGTTGGCTGACATGATTTTTGAACTTTGCATAAATTGGCACAACATATATATATTTTATCATTCAAATATGTACGTTGTTGCAAACAAAATTATAATTTAATGACAATTCATTTAAAAAGTGAGTTTAAAATTTGCGCCGTGTTTCTTCACGTGGCATCCGGGTAGTTACACTTGCTAATTTTGTGATGTCATCGTAGGAATGTCAGTGCGGCTGCGTGTAGAACACAGATTCATTTTCTGCACGTTCGCCTATTTTTTTTGTATAACTTGAAAAATGCTGTTACGTTGTGTCACATTTGGGTGTTCTAATATCATCAGTGAACAAGTGAGCCTTTTCACTTTCCCAAAAGATGAAAAACTTCGTCAAGACTGGACTAAACAAACAAAGCTGTCCCCCTCACTCCACCTGAACAGTAAGGCAGAACCTGCTGTTTCTTGTTCAACCCCTGAACTAACTTCTGCTTCCCAAACTGAAGACAAATCACTCAAATCTAAACTTAGATTGATAAATTTGTTGGTTTCTATATTGTGCGCTATTGTTATGTAAAAGGGGCGTTCTAGGAGACATTCCTACGATGACGTCACAAAAGTAGCAAGCGGATGTCCCGTGAAGAAACACAGCGCAAATTTTAAACTCACTTTTTGAACGAATCTTCATTAAATTATCATTTTGTTTGCAACAACGAACATAGTTGAATGATAAAATATACTGTACATACATAAAATATACTGTACATTTGTCAATTTAAATAGAATGGGCATGTTAGTTAATTTGTGGTGTTATTTCAGTTTCCAATTTCATATGTTGGTGCGTGACTTGTAAGCCTGTATAAAACTTCTCGTTCTCACAGCTTCCATTCAGAATTGAAAAAGACTTCTGGACAGACAGAATTGAAAAAGACTTCTGGACAGAAGTCGAAACGTTTTCTGCAACAAATAAAGTCCAGTTGATCCTGTATTGAACGCCTTTTTTGATTTCATCATGTCCTGGACGACTGAGAATCTTCACCAGCATAATACTGTACATATGTTGTGCCAATTTATGAAAAGTTAAAAAATCATGTCAGCCAACCTTTAACATCTCAAGGTCAGGAGTCGAATCAGTTCCCAGAAAACTGGAAACAAGATGTGTTTTTTTTTTAATGCAAAATGTTCAGTTCCCTATGAAGCACGAGCTGAAAGTCAAACAGGAAGTTTGTCGATCTGCTTCAGGGGAGACGTCAGTCCTTACACTGGTGTTGTTATGAATATTAAACTGGGGACCAGTAGAACTCCAG